>VXAV01002398.1:784174-794439 GCA_013399715.1 Alectura lathami | reverse complement strand
TACTTTTCATCTGCTACTCCAAAAGATCATTCATGGAGACCCTAACAGCCTCCTGTGATTGTCTAATAAAAAATTTTGAGTCTTGTATTACCAATCTCAGGTTTATTTTTTTCTGATAACCTAAATATCAACTTGATTTAGGTCTGTTTTTACAAGTGCTAGTTATCTTCCGTATTTGACTGTATGGTATGTTTTTATATACGTAGCTTAAACATACTATTTCCCATACTGAAAGGTTGGCTGCGCTTAGTTTTGATACTGCATTAAAGCATATTGAAACAGACATGTTTGTTAAGATTATCTTTTAAGTCCCTGCCTTTTGACTCCTCTTCACCACTGTATTTTGATCCTCCCTTCCATATAGATTATGCTGCTGACTGATCCAGAAGTGGAGAGCAGCCTATTGATTAGTTCTGATGAAGGTGCTACCTATCAAAAATACCGCCTGAACTTCTACATCCACAGTCTGCTCTTCCACCCAAAGCAGGAAGATTGGATCTTAGCATATAGTCAAGATCAAAAGGTAAGAATCATTGGCAGCATTTTACTATATTTGCGGAAGAATAGCCCAGATTTTCCCCACCTCGCTACTTAACTGCTGCAGAGCATTCAGGACAGTCTTTGGGGGTAACTGAGCTGGTATTTCCAGCAGGAGACATTGAGTAAGCCATGATCTGTAGGGCAAAGTGAAGGACGTGGACACCTACTGTGTTCATGGGGCCTAGCCCTCTATGGCTGACTTATCAGCCCACACTTATTCATTAGTACTTTTGACAATATTATGTGACAGGCAATGGGAAGAGTATACAGCTGGGATCTTTCATGGTAAGCAAAGCAAAATCTAATGTGTCTATTTGTCCTCTTCGTTAAAATTTCTCTTACCCCATTCTGGCACTTTCTTGAAGAACAGTATAAGATATTGCTTGTTCCTATCTGGTTGGCAGGCATTCAAAGAGAAAAGTTGCAGTGAATCAATCTCCTTTGAAGGCCAGCCCTTCAGTATGGGCAGTCCATCAGTTAAATAAATATGCAGTGAGATTTGCCTGGATTTTCTGATGCCCAACTTGATACACCAGAATGGGACTTGACTGTCAGAGACCTCATTGTTCGCAGTTTCTGCAGATCACATACATCAATACACGCAAGTCAGTCACTTCCTCTGAAGAACTTTGTAGAGCTCAAACTTATTAATTTACCAAAATGCAGATTGAAGAGAAGCTGTATGAGGGAGTTGGAATTGTTTAGCTTCTTCTCTGAGAGAGTGGTCAGGCATTGGAACAGATTGTCCATGGAGGTGGTTGACTCTCTTTCCCTGGAGGCATTCAAGAAATGTGTAGATGTGGCCCTTAGGGACATGGTTTAGTGGGCATAGTGGTGTTAGGTTGAAGGTTGAACTAGATGATCTTAAGAGGTCTTTTCCAACCTTTATGACTCTATGATGGAGAGAGATTTTATCTTTTACCAGGGGCTGTAGTGGTAGCACAAGTTGTAACAGCTTCAAGCTAAAAGAGGGTAGATTAGATTAGATGTAAGGAAGAAATTCTTTACCATGAGAGTCATAAGACAGTGGAATAAGTTGCCCAGAGAAGCTGTGGAGTACCCCAGATTGGATGGGGCCTTGAGCAACCTAATGTAGTGGAAGATGTCCCTGCTCACAGCAGGGCGGGTAGAACTAGATGAACTTTAAAGATCCATTCCAATTCAAACTGTTCTGTGATAGTGTATTGTTGTGCATAAATCCCTTTCTTAATGGGGGAGACAACATTTATGAGTAAGAATTTTGATCTAGTAGAAAAAACTTGTAACAAGAACTGATGGCTGCAAGTCAATGACAGTATGTAATTAAATAAAGACTAAATGTTTTCTTTCCCTTGTGGCTCTTGAATTCCCTGGACTGATATGAAACAGAACATAATCTTGTCTCCACTGTCTTTCAGGACACTTTGAAATGAAAGTCACCATGTGTCAGTAATAGGACATTTACTGCATGAGGATCAATGAAACTTTAAGTGGTAAATTTGTCAAATAGAGCTAGGACATAGTAGAAAATGAATTTCTGATGTTGTGATAGTCAGCCTGTTCAGCAAATAATTCCAAATTAGTGTTCATACAGCTAATGCTCATCTAATTTATGGTAGATGGTTACTGGCAAATATATTGTCATTGTTCTGTAGGAAAGTCCCTCTCTTTTCCCTTATACAGAATTCTAAAGAAAAAAAAAATACAGAAATGAAGCACCTTTTTGTGTGTTAACTTGAATTTACAGAGTTGCTATGGGAGATGTGTGTATGTGGTGCTTTTGGTGAGAGGATTCAGGCTGTATGGTAAATTTTATTTGTGTTGTGGCATTGACTAGCAAATTGGATAGCTGTTGAGAATTCAATACTTTAGCTGCAAGAAGAAAGAAAAAGTCATGTGGCACAAGGTATGTGTATCTGTACCAATCAACTCTGAAACAGAATTTTAAAAGTCCTCCGTACAGATGTGAGTCATAGGCCTAGTTTCTACCTTAAAGCCTTCTGGAGGTACTTTCTGACTTCAGTGAGCTTTGGCCAAGAACCACAGAGGGTAACCAAGAGGCAAGGAGTATTAATCAGCTTGGACTAAATTAAATGTAACTCAAATTAATGGTCAAATTCTGCCCATGGCTATGTGTAAATGGATCCCTCTGGTTTCATTCTTGTATATCCAGAGGGAGAATTTTTTCACAGTAATTTTATAGTCCCGTGGATATCTAGATAATTGCAATGGGAGCTGTGGGGCAGTTTGGAACAAATGATATTGCAGTTTGCAATTTTGAGCTCTCTTGCTAAGACTGTCTTTAAGGAAAGAGAACCATTACTCCTTGGATTCCAGGCACTGTGTGCACACTGATCACAAATTACATGAGGAAACAAGGGAAATGCAGCGGCATGGTAAAGATGTTACGTAATCATGTCATGAACTTTGATGCCATGCATGGCCTGGAAAGGCTTAGAGGTTTCACTGATGGGAGCTGTAAGTTAGATTCTGATCAGTTAGGATTGTCAAATTCATTTAATGCTGTTGTTGGCAGACAGGAGAAAGGTAAGAAACAATTAAAAAACATGTTTACATCCTTCCAGCAAGCCAAGTCATTTGCATCTTGTCATTGCAGCAGGAGGGACCAGGAAAATCAGGTAGGGAATAGAGCAAGTGCTGGAGAGGCAGGAATCACATTGGGACTGAACTATTTGACTCCCAGAAGTGGTTCAAATAGCTCAGTACTGATTGAGGGCAAATTCAACAGGTAGTGCATGCTTCTTATTACTCAGTTGCAACGAACAGGAAATGGATAACAAAGCATCATCCCTCCATCTCTTTACAGCCTGCTGAGTCTGTGGTAAGCACTACAGATCTTTTTTGTTTGGTTGAATAGAGATTTACTAAGTGATAGGGAAGTCTGTGTTAACTGAAATCATTTTACAACCCAGTTTCCTGCCCGTTTATGTGTGAGTGAATGTGGTTAATTACTGGGGTTCAGCTGATGAGCCATTACTCATTAAGCTTCAGTGACTTGGTTGCTTTTGTTCACATCTCTCCTCTGTGTCTCTGCCTTGGGCAGCAGACTTGAATTACCATAGCTGACAGTCCAGTCCCTTATTCAGTCATGACTTTTTCCTGACAGTCTTGAGAAAAAAATAAAAGAGCAGCAAACCATCTGCTGCCCGCACTAATTGCTTCGTGATTGCGTCCATTGTTCTGGCTGAAAGTACAGTTGTCACATGGCTGATTCTTACCACATAATTGCAGAACTACTGCACGCTTCTCCATTCTCTGTGTAAGAGGAGTTACAAATCAGGGGGAAATTTCAGACACTATGTAAAGGATTGCTTGCAAGGGAAAAGCTTGTTGGAGGTCTTGTATGTGTGAGCTCTCATGGGTTTAATCAGCTTGCCTGTAGGATGAGGGGCTGTAGGAGTATTACTTATGTATTACTGTAATCTTCAAACGTAGTTTGCTATGCAATCAGAGGGTGGGATGTAAGATCCTCTACTTCATGTGGAGACATCTACTATTATTCAGATGTATCAGACACATAGAGGAATGGTTAGTAATCAGCCATGAATAACAGAGCTGTTTGGAGAGATGAAGTATGGATTAAATTGGGAAACACAAGTCAGGTGGGAGAAATGCAGAGCTGTAATTACCCAGCTCAGGAATATATGTTGNTAAAGTGGAGCTATTCTTGTTGCTTATCTCTTCTCATTTTAAATGAACTCTTGAAAGGCAAGGCACCCCAGACTAAAGGAACTCTGCCAACACAGCACCAGTAAATGAAGAGACTTACATTTCCTTTTTTTTTTTTTTTTTCCTTTTATTTTTTTTTTTTCTCTTTTTTTATNTTTTTTTTTTCCTTCTATTTTTTTTTCTTCTCTCTTTTTAGCCTTTCCCAGATATCTGCTTCCATCTGTCAACCTTTATTTACTGTGTGTGTCACAGTGGAGACCAGTGGGTTAGGGACTGATGCTTGGTTGTGTATCTAAAGTGCTGAAGTTCATCAATTTTGGATTCTGTTACTTGCGGCACAACATACCATCTGTCATCGTATCATGTAATCTTCCTCAGTTTCCTACAGGAAATGAGGTGGGATCAGCTGCAGCTGGGAGGGTGCGTGTAGGTAAAATTGTACAGGCTTTCCTCATTCAAAGCCTTCAGTATGACAAATGCCACAGAAAGTGGAAGATTGCCATGGATTCCTTTTCCACCTACTTTCCCTCTTCATCCTTACTAATGAAAAAGGGCAATTTAACTTTTTACCTTTGAGGCAAATCATCTTCTTTTTATGTTTCTTTCTCAGAGTAGGCCGATGAGGTTTTCTGAGAAGAAATGGTGCAAATTTTAGTTTTCTAAAGGGCTGCTGTAGCAATATGTCTTGTGACTTTCTTACTAAAACAATCTTTATAGCCTCAGTGGAGCTTCTCACCTCTTAATGGTCTTGTCTTCACAGAACTGTTAGTCATCATTCGTTGCATTTTGCAGAGAGGGAAACTGAGGCACGGGGAGGTAATATAAATATTTATTTTGGTGGGGCAACACTGAATCCCAAGGCTCAGGTGCTGTTCTCTACCTAGTACTTGATCATCGTTGAAGGTCTCATCATGTTTTTATTTGAAATTCTCAAAATAAAAACTAAATCAAGAACAAATCTCAGTAAAATTGCATTAAAATGTACACAGAAAGTTCTCTTTCCCACTCAGCATTCTAAAAATTTGCCTGGCATCAGACAAAACTATTCTCCGTGCTATTTTTCTTGTTGTTAGGATTCAGGAGGGAGATATTTCTTGTTTAGTGTTTTTTTTTTTGTTGATGGTGGTGGTTTTGTTTGTTTGTTTCTTTCTTTCTTTCTTTCTTTTTCTTTTTGTTTCTTTTCTGATCTGAGGTAATATTTCTCCAGAAGAATCCAAGAGATGACCAGTAACTTTTGTAAGCTATCTTAAATAGCACCAAAGCTGTTTTATTTACACAGAAAATCTCTGTGGCATTTCATACTGTGTGTTTAAAGTAGAGAAGGATCCATCTAGCTAGATAGCATAAAATGAGGCTATACAGGTGTACAAGGCATGTGAGATAGAATTTATCTGGTCAGAAACACAGAGGAGCTTGCTCACATAACAGCCAGTGAAAGCAGTGGGGAATAGATGCAGTGGTGCAAACTCTTCGTGCAATCAAGTGGAAGAGAAAAGTGTTCACATATCAGGGATGACAGTATAGATCAATGTTTGCCAGAGAATAAGGATGCGTATGGACACAGGATGTCTGTGAGAGATAACAGGCCGTCTTCTTCTGCCCCATCTATCCATGTGTTTGTGCTAATCTGGCAGTAGAATATCTGCCATAGGTGCAGGCACTCCTCCAGTTGTGATGGACTGTTCTGGACCCAATTCATAGCTCTACAGCCTTTCATTTCTCTGCATTAGGATCTAACTTTGAGAGTGATTCTACCTGGAACAGTGTCAAACCAGGGACTCCCAGATTTCCTTTCAGCCTAATTTATTTTTTCCCTGTTTACACCCTCTTGGTCTTGGTGGTAGAAGTCATTGCATACAAAGCCCACAGAAAGACAAGTAAAATCCAGATTTCTATTAGTAGAATTTGCTTCATAGTTTTTTAAAGAATACTATTAGCATCAAGCAGCTACATTTTTTTAAATTATTATTATTTTTTTTTTTATACAGTGCAGTGACCACATTTAGAGGACTATTCTCTTTGGCCAGTGTTAGCCGAAGGAGGTTAATCTTCTCTAACATTAATGGAGAGGAAAAAAGCTTCTCTAGAGTAGTAAACACTAGCCAAGTTGAATCATCGGTTGGAAAAGCCTATCTCTTTTGTCAGACTAGAGGTAGAAGCAGGCAGATAGTTTGCATAAAGCTAACATTAGCCTATGTGAGTAACTCGCTCTTTCCCTACAGCATTACTGCAACATTCTACACTCTTTGTGTAATATTTAGGGCACCACTAACCAACCAAACAAGATTTGAGCAGGCTTGATTGTCTTTGACACAAAGTTGAAGATTAAAAGTATTAGGGAATTTGCACATTGAAAAACATGTGGCCAAGCCTCTGCAACATTGCACTGTCTGGATGACCTTGGATATCCTTTCCAGGTTACCAGCAGCGTTGCCAGGGATGGAAATGGCCTTCCACACCCAGACCTTGTGAGCTGTGGCCCCTATTCTTAGAAGTCTCCATGAGCCAATGTTTTTAAGCAAGCACGAAAATATCCGCATTTATAGCTGAAGCTTTGCATACTCTTCATGGGAAGTCCTCAAGCACAGAGACCCGCTGGGCGTCCTGACTGACAATGCATCTTGCACGCAACTCTTTGCAAATACGCCTTGTTATCTCTAGGCAATGTGATTAGCATTTAGTGGCAGCCAGCGTGCTGAAGATGATCAAGGAAGGCACATCAAAACTAGTCATCTGCTTGTTATTTTGGTGTTAGCATTTTCCTTCCTTCTCATAGTCAGTTCTTCAGCATTGTCTCAGTAAAAAGACTAATACAGTCAGATTGTATTTTTTTTTTTCTTTTTCAACTGGCAATAAGCCAATGCACAAACTGTGTCATAAAACAAGTTTTCCTTGTGGGCACATCAGTCTTTTACATGCCGCACTAAGTGTAATGTGCTGGGGAAACAGTTTAAAGTAAAGAATAGAAATAAAAGTCAGAGGAATCCCTAATGCCTCCCCAACCACCAGGAAAAAAAAAAAAAAAAATCTAAAAAAAAAAAAGAAAAGATCAACTAACAGATCACAGCTGCAGCCTGTCTGTCCAGATATGAAGGTGCATATCTAGGCCACAAGTGTGATCTGTGAAACAGAAGCTGAGCAGTAATCACTGTACTCTACCACTGACTCACTCATCTTTAGGCAAATCAATATGTCCTTGCTTATCCATCTGCATAAACAGAGCCCTCTGTACTCTTAGAGAAGTTGTTCATTTACTGCTTTGGGATTCTTGGCTGCCTATTTATAGCTATGGGTAAATCACTTGTTCCTCTGCAAGATTTTTTGTTCTCTATCATAGAATCATAGAATGGTTTGGGTTGGAAGGGACATTAAAGATCACCAAGTTCCAGCCCCCCTGCCATGGGCAGGGACACCGTCCACTAGACCAGGCCTATGTGATTGTCATTTTCCTACTTCCATGAAAATTGACTATTTCCTTCTCTTCAGAACTGGACAGTGCACTGGAGTGGCAGTAAGGAAATGTGATTGCTGTCACTAGGTCTACCATTTATCTCTATGGCTTCGAGCAACTCTCTTCACTTTTCTGTAGATGATTCTCCTCTTCCTTTTCTGACAATCATTTGTTCGACTGTATGCTGTTGTGTGTTTCTAGTTCCTTACTAAGCAAAGCACCTGTCAACACTAAATTCACATGGAGCCATAGATCCTAATACAGTAAAGAATTTAAACAGTTGTTTATCTCTAACTGTAAAGCTATGCATGTGTTCATGACAATTCCAACACTTGGCCCTGAATTCTGTATAAGTCTTTTCTGTTCTGTTCTCATTTCAATAGGGTATATCTTTTAGCCAAAAAAAGCATTTCTTTAATTAGGTTATCTAATCAGTTCTGAATAAACCTAATAAATTTACAGCAAATCAGAAAGCAAATTCAGGATGCTGTGCTACAGAGATACTTGTTACAAATATACTAGTTTTTAATAGAAAGAAATTAACCTTGAGGACAACTTACCAAGCAGAGTGGTAAATTCATCATCCCTTGGAACTGAGATTTGATGTCTTTCCAAAAGGTTCAAATATTGAGACTGGATGTCTCTCCAAAAGATACAATCTAGCTCAGCCATCAATTGTCAGCTTGAATAATTCTCTCTGCTGCTTGAATTAGTGGCTAAGATTCTGCAGCATCTGTTTGGAGGAGAACAGACAGATGATACAGGTAGTTCTTTCTGGCTTTAAGATATATGTGCTAGGCAGATTCCTTTAAGTATCTCCTGGTAAAATTGTATTTCCTGCTACATGTTTTGCACATGAATTCAGTGCGCTAGAGACATCATACTAATATAGTTGCTTGCAGACTTCCATAATGCCAGACCTCCAGCTGATGTGGATCATATGCGAGCATGTGTGAGAAGTTATTGAGAGAGAGGTAGGAAGAAAGCTGAGAGATGTCTTCAGCATGTTTTGATCTGACAAACATACACAAAAGAAATTGCTATAATACAACCATAAAGAACAAGTCTACATGATGACAGCATTTGTTTCATCAGCAAAAGCAGTCGCAGATCTGCAGACCTCACTTGTGTCTGAATGGGCTGTGAAGCAGGTGTCTAAAAGCTTTTTTGGAAACACACTCTGATGTGTTTCCACCAGCATTCTATAAACACCAGTTGTTGGGTAACCTTATTGATGGCTTCTGTGTGGCATGATTAATGGATTACTGCAACTTCAAGCTTTCAAAATGTAGGCAGTGTCCTAGGAACTTTTTTCTTCAAGGATCTTTAAGCACCTTAACAATGGAACTTTCAGCTAGATCTGAGGTCAGGAAATTACAGCAGTACCAGCCCTGCAGCCCATTTTCATAACCTGCATCATGAGTCTGGTGTTCTGTTCTAGGAAAGAAGTACCATTTCATATTTTTGTTAATGCAAGAACACATTGTTGTGTTAATTCAGCATTGGAAGAAAAAAACCTGGTCCAGGCCTCATCAGTGAAACCTAGTACAATTCAGGGAATAAGAGCAGACCTCTCAGTCTTTGACTGCTGTGAAGAAGCAGTCAATTTCTGTACAGTAATTTCTCTAAATTTAGTGCATCTTGATACCCAAGTGAACTGCACTAGATACGCATTTAGAGCATATGTGCATTACACAGGTGGTTCATTCCTTTACACTGAAGGAGATGTCTGCAATGCCAGTGTGGAAACCTCTCTCACTATGATAGTCTTTGATCTAGCAGGTAGATCCAAAGGCATAAGAGTCTGTAAGATAGTAAAGGACTACTTTATATACCTATATGCACATGTTCAGTCTTGCATACTTACTTGATGCACTAACATCATCCTTTTCTGCAGACTACGTAGAAAGAAAAAGAAATGCAAGTATGATTGTTCTTCTAGGGTCTTAAATTGAAGCCATTGCTGAATTGCAGCAATCCATGTAACATCTATCCTATTGCTCTTTGCTTCCCCGAATGTTGTAGATTAATTCCAAATATAGTATTTGAATAATGCCCCTATGAACAATGGGAATAATGAATGTAGAATTTCTTCAAACACACCTGCAGTAGTAAAGTACAATCCATCAGTAATGAACATGTTCAGTACAAATGAATAGAGATAAAAGGAAGGATTTGACTTCACTTATTTCAAATTACATTGTTGCATCTTCAGAAAGCTGTTTTCATCCAGGTTGACTATGATATGTCTACAGTTAAACTGTGCTTTTTGGATGTCTGTGGTGAAACTGAACTAAATTAAGAAAAAACACAGGAAGTCAAGGAAGAATTGATCTCTAAAGTGTTTATATGGTACATCAGTACAAAATCTGCATTTCAGATGCACTGTTTCTTTTGTCAATAAATGTTATTTGAAGAGGTTAGGGTGAAACACTGTGACTGGGTACAGTTTTAATCATGTCATGGACACCAGGAAGTGTAAGAAGCAAGAAGTCAGCATATGTGGAGAAATGGTAAGGAGGATTGACCAGAAGGAAACTTCTCAGGAAATCAGAGTTGAATTTTAATCAAACCCAGAGCTTTCAAATATGTGCTGAGCTACTTC
>VXAV01002398.1:751006-766918 GCA_013399715.1 Alectura lathami | reverse complement strand
TATAATTTTTGGCCTTTTTTTTTTTTTTTTTGGAGCTTGTCTAAAATAACGTTGTCTTTAATTGCTCAGTTTAAAATATCTTTGATCTTGGCTACTGTGGGTGTGTTTAATACAAGGAATACATGTAAAGTTTACCATCAGTTGTCTTGTGCACCCAGTACCAGATATGGGGTGGCTGTGTCTGAAATCAAGCATCCAATATCACAGACATCCAAAGCTACTTTTCAGGATTCATAAGCCCGTGAGATGAAGGCTGTATAGTCTGGTGCTTTGAGTTCTTTGCTTATGAAAACTGGTAATTTGAGATTAAAAGTACCCCATGTGGAAGCTTTTGCTATCCCCACAGTGATGCCTTTTTGTAGTTCTGAGTGGTTTGATGGCCTTACAAGCCTCATCTTTTCCCAGCATCCATAAACATTCGAATAAAATGCTGGAAGCAGTGTGAATGCAGGATGACAGGGTCTCTACTGAATTTTACAGTATCACAGAATTGTTTAGGTTGGGAAGGACGTCTGGGTCTATCTGGTTCAACTCCCCGTTACAGAAAGGCCACCCAAAGCAGGTTGCCCAGGACCATGTCCTGGCTTTTGAGGGTCTCCGAGGAGAAGATTCCACAATCCCTCTGAGAAGCTTCTGTGTCTTTCCAGAGCTGACAGGCCTAGGAACCAAGGTTTTAGGGATATGTCAGACAGAGGGATGGCAAGATGTAGGTCAGCACAGAAATATGCCAACTAGCATATGCTCTGCAGTGAGCACTGCCAGGCTACTTTCATTTGTTTCAGCCTAGTTCCAAACCAGAGGATCATTCTGGGTCTCTTCCTTGCACTGCTTGTCATGGTGGATGTAGAATCTGCGTTCAGAACAATTATTGTGCTGCTGCCACCAGTATCAATTTGTGAAGCTCTCAAACGCAGATGACTATTTAGCAGGCTTGAAGGGGATTAAAATTTTAGGAAGCAACTTTGTAAAAGGACTGTGGGAGTATTGCATATTTCATAATGTGATCATCTTCTGTTCAGACAGTGAGGTAACTTATGTTCCTCTTGGCTTTTTTTAATCCTCAAATCCTCATTTTCCTAAAACTTTTCTTTACTCTCTTCCTTTTTCTTCTTCATTTTTTCTTTTTCCAAAACATCCAGGCAGTTATACCAACAAAACACAAAAAGATAATTGGAAAAATACAATGGGTACCTCTCAACAGAAGGTGTTGCTAGCACATCCCTGGTGTACTGAAGTTCCAGGGAGTATTACAGAAAGCTTGAGATTAAAGGAATGGACAAAGGGCATGCGGGTATTTTACCATGAAGTGAAAACATGAAGCAAAGCAAGAAGAAAATTTTGTGGATATATATGTGATTGATAGGCCTTTGAGAATGGATGCTGAAAGGGAAGAACAGAATTGAGAAATAAGAGAACAAAGCGCTACCAGCATAGCTAAAAAAAGATGTTGCTTGAAGTAGGGCATGGCAAGGTTTTTGCTGTTTATTTTCAGAGAAAAATCTGAAAGAAATCAGTAACTGAGTGGGTCCTAGTGTTGCTCACCTCTATCCCTGTTCTCTGTAGGGTGCTTGGTTTATAGGCTATTAAATCCACAGCACTTTTCTCTTCCATGTTCAGCTTGTGAAGTGCACATTGATCAGGTTGTG
Organism: Alectura lathami; assembly: GCA_013399715.1. NCBI lineage: Eukaryota > Metazoa > Chordata > Aves > Galliformes > Megapodiidae > Alectura > Alectura lathami. Next base: position 765,272 of record VXAV01002398.1, on the reverse strand, counting down.
TTCACCATGAGCACAAGGTAGAAACATGGAGTTTGAAGCTTTGGGATAATCTAGGGCAATTCCAGCATGGAGTTCTCTTCTTCCATGTGAATGTTTGTATTTATTGATCACTTCACTTTTGGTAGAATAACTTTCAGTTCCAGTCATCGGTCAGGACTGGAATTTCCTTGCAAGAAGTTAAGTTTCTTCATTCTGTTTAATACTGACACCATGGGCTTACCACCATTCCTTAATGATACTCAGGCTTTTAGAAGTACGTTGTCCTCACCTGCTGGGGATGATCCTTTTTGCCTTTACTTACAGTCCATTGTTTATCTGCAATTCATGTTTTTAATTTTTAGTTAATAAACATGCTCCAGGTCTGCTACGTTATCTGTGTTAGGAAACATATTTGATCACATGTGGATGTCTGTAGTGTAGGTATCCAGACATGTCATATTCAGTGGTGAGAAACACTCCATTCCAGGATAAATTTGTCTTGAAATTAGATCTCACACAGTTGAGATGAAGCACAGCACAAAACTGCCTGTTTCTCCTCACTGCCTGCTAAAGGATATGAGTGTGATTCGCTCAGAGATCTGTAGTATAACTGGGCATTACTTCATGCAACTTTTCAGGTAGTATGAAGGGATACACAGAGAAGTATCACAGAGCAGCTGTGGAATAAGAGCATGATAAGAGATAATGTGACATTTTAAATTTTCTGTACAGTAGGCTTTCAGCAGACTCTAGATGTGAATAATATGTTTCTAGATGCCAACTATGTACAACTAACATGATTTGAGCAGACATGTGTTTGTATTTTGCCTGTCCTTTGGAACTGATTATTCCTTGTTAATCATTGTTGTCAGGCCCATGTTATCATGCACAGGCCTGACTACAACCGTATGCTGTTACAAGTAAATCAGGCCAGTTATATCAAAGCAATGGAATGTGTATTCTCTCAAGGAAGAAAGTTCTAGCATGTAAGGAGACCTGGGTACAATTCTTACCTCTAGCACAGATGTCTTGTTTGACTTTAGAACTGCCTTAACTTCTCTGGGCCATAGTTTTCTTCTCAGTTTCTCATCTCACTTCTGATTTCTAAGAACTTAGGCGACATCAAAAGAAACAAAGCCCTTGTTTATCATGAGTCATATTTCAACCATACTTGTCCTGTCCATCCTTGGGACAATTGATGACTTTAATTCTGCCTTGAGTTGAAGCTTCTGCAATCCTAATACCAATTGTCCTAGCATGAGGTGAAGTAATATGCAGGTCACTAAAGCTTTCTAACTTTCTGGGCTCAGTTGGTCCAGATATTTATACACTAGTGTTAAGACATTTGGGAGTTGGATGTAAATTATGGCTCATATCAGAAGTGGAAGCAGCAGTGACAATCACGTCCCATCTGTCAGTGAGACATACCTAATTTTTTTTTTTTTTGTTTTGTTTTTTGGGGTCAGAATAGAGCTGAATAAAGCAGAATAGAGCTTCTAAGAGGAAGCTCTTCAAGCACCTGACTGTAGGCTGACAGGGTTTAATTAGGGCAACAAGGTTTTTGCTGAATGAATATCATCATTGCACACTTCTGAAGAGACAAAGTGTTTAAGTCCATGGAATGTAATCCTTTTTTCTTTGAGGAGATCACATCCCCATGGGGCTGTGTCGGGTCAGGAGGAGGAGTGCACAGACAAAGCTGAACTGTATCTTGTGGAATAGCCCAGTTCCAGGTGTGCTTAAAGTCTGCTGAATAAACAAGGCTAAAAAGAGATATGCCAAATTACAAGTTTAATTCTTCTGCATTTTTAGGGCTGTTTGTCACTCTCATTTATCCATCCTGAACTGAATAACTGGTAGACCCTGCACTTTGACCTTAAATCTGCTGATGAAGGCAAGTAAAGGGAGAATGCCGTAGGACCGTACTCCCTTCCAACCCACTTGGTGTCAGTCATCAGAGATTTTAAATAGAGGTTGAATGCTTCGGGGAAAAATACTTTGCCATAAGGGCTTTTAAAAATGGAGATGAGGTGAAAGCAATGCTAGCTGAGAGACTTTTCTGAAACTTTCCACTCTCCAGCAAGGGAGAACAAAAAAAATAAAAATCCAAAGCTTTTCTAGCTAAAGGATTGCTACAGATTTTGTCAGTGAAGCTAAGGAGTAATCAGGACACAAGTAGTCTTGTTATTGTTAACATCTTTATAATGGTTATTAGTTAACGTGCATGATGATTAAGGACTGGAGCTGCCTCTGATTGCAGTCAGTGGGAACTGAATTAAGGTCTAAATCACTGTTTGAACCTCACTTTAGATTTCCTGAAAAATAATGAGGCTTTGAACAGAACATCTTCTAATATTTCTATGAATGGAAATGAATGCTTCTCTTCCCTCATGCATCTGTTAACTTGGGGGTCAAGCAGCTAACATGAAACTGGTTGTTTAGCCCTTAGCCTTAATCTAGGATTATCCCTTGGTTAACAAGGACAAGACCAGAAACAAGACTGATTGTCAGAGTTGCTGCTGAGTGTACTTTACAATGGAATTGATACATACTTGCAGTCAGTAATGCAAAAATTCAGACCGCACAGAAATAGTGGCCATTTAGACTGTCCTGATAAGGTTTCAAGGCCAGTGGTGGTGGTCAAGGGGAACCTTGGCAAAGTAAACAAAACCTGAGTCCAAAACCCCCTTATTTACAATGCTCAATGTCTTTATGTTGTTGCTTGTTAATTCAGAGTGAACAAACGGTCATTTTCTGAGTCAATCTGACATTTCTTTTATTAATGGGACACTGCTTTTATTAGATCAGAAGTGATAAAATGTCTCAGAATGAAATGGGTTTTTCAAATTTCTTAATTAATGAGGGAATATTGATCATTAAGAGTGTCAATTAAGCAAATGTGCATAAAATGTTCAATACAAAGGAACAGCTATAATTAGTATGCTGGCAATCGCTATTATCCCATCAATTAAAGTATGCTGTACCCCACCCTGAGCTGAAATGTATCCTACCAACCAAACCAGGGGACACATCAGAAGGTCAGGTGCCAATGAAAAGAGTCTCCAGGGGGAGAGCAGAAATGAAGTAAAGGGGTCAGAAATAAAGGACATATATATAATGGTATCAATTCACTGAAAAGGTGAATTTTAAAATTTTATTTTTTTCAAATTTTTGAGTTTATTTATCTAAAACTCCAAAATTTTATCAAAATGAACAGCTTTTACAAGTGACTTTCTGTTTAGATCCAGCTAACAAGATCATGTGAAATGAATGTCTCAGACATCACTCATGGAGTCTTTTGTTTTAACATATCTGAATCAATCTGCCTCTTGCAGGTCTATGATGGGGTCCAGTAGAGAGCCAGATCTTGTGCACCTGGAGGCAAAGACAGTGGATGGTCGTAAGTACACGAGCTTCTGAAGACTGTGGTATTCTGGACTGGTCTCAGATTCCTGTAACTACACAATATCATGATTGAGATCTGAGTTATTAGTGCTTCACTCATTTAATAGGAGTGGTTTGACTTGTCCAAGGCAGGTCTGTCAGAAGAGAAGTCTTTTCAGCATGGCAAAATTTGGGATTAACAGGCTGTGAAAAGACCTGAGAATATAGTAAGGAGAAATAGATTATAAGAAGAAATTGAATCAGAATACACAGCATTATTTTTTCCTGCATAATTTTTGTTCATAGGAGAGAAGTTTCTGTGTCACAGAGCCTAACTACTTGTTGTTTCACACAATAATCATCATAACATCTTCTCGTACATAGCTTTAACAAGCCATTTCAATAGACCAGGGATACTGTGCCTTAGGTACTATCTTTGAAAGCACCTCATTTCTTTCGGTTTTGAAACCTTTCAATGACCAACCTAAATGTGTTCTTCACTGTTATTACTTGTCCTGTCATTGTCCTTCACTTTCATCAGCTGTTCTCCTTCTCTGCTTTGCCTCTTGAGGTGCTTTTCTCCATTCCAGCAGCTGCCTTTACCTGCAAATGGAAAAAATATTTTCCTAATTGGCTGTAAATTCTCTCAGGCACCCTGAGCCACCTGCTGGCCTTTCCTCCTCCCACTCATACTTCCTCAAGGTTTTTCTTTGAGTTCCCTTGCCTTTGCATTTCTTCCTCCATGGATTTCTTTTCCATGGCACTGGATTGCCTCAGGCAGGCATCACACTAAAATTCTGACTGCCATGAATCCTGTCATTGTCATTCCATATTTTTTCCTTTGTAAATAGAAGCACTAGCACTACTGCAACATAACAAGCAGATTTGTACCATTTTTAATATATAAGTATTAATGATGCAATCAGTTAATTCCTTTAACAGGACTGAATTCTCCCCTGAATTGTACCCCTAAGTGCAGTGGTGTTACTTAAAATGTATATTCTGTTACTGGACACTTAGAAACTGTCTGAAAAGGTAACTGTAAGTAATCAAATTTTTAACTCATTGAAATTTGGCATGAAAGAGAATTTTTTTGAAAGATGAATTTTGAAAAGAAACAGTTGTGATAGAAATCATAAAGTTTTAAAGCTCTTTCCATTTGGGGATATGCAAGATTAGTAAAAGTGAAAGAATTTATTATCTCTGTTTTTTATCATTTATGTTCTCTGGTTATTCTTTCTCACCTTGGTTTCGCTTACCTGAACATAGTGGCCAGGTTGAGGACACGAGGCTTTCTATTTCTCAGGACATGATAAATGCAAATGAAATATTCTAATAGGGCTGTGCCTAATTCAGCACGAAAATTACTGTTATAAGACATTGAGAATTGAGGTCATTGACACAAACCACTTCAATCAATGTTTGAGGAGCCATATTGTGGTGATGCTTTTGAGGGATGTTCAGCTCACACTGGGCAGAGAAGGTGCTGTGCTCCAAATGCCATGAATAGTCTTGTATGAGTTCTTAGCCTGTAATAAGAACATTTTGCACAGCTATACCATAATTCTACAAAGGATTTCTGGAGTGCTTAACAAATTAGTATGCTTTAGTACAGGTCTTAGGGTGGAAACTAAAAAGCACATAGATGAAACTGGCCTTGCTGAGGAGTCAGGAACATTAGTGAAAAATTATGGAGTAGCAAATTATTGCTCATCAGCTGAGCTCTAGTAACTGATTCTATGCACTTATTTTGGTTTAGCTGTGAGGCAGCACAGCTAAAAGTTTCTCTGTCCAGACAATGGCAAAGCTACTAATATAAACCTAGCTGTGCTGTCCAATGTTCAGCCAGCTTTGACCTCCCTTGCAAACCAGCTAATGGGCTGAAGTTTCTGCTTATGAGTCTGGAGGTTCACAGCTCACCAGGAGTGTAAGGTAATATATTGGATAATCAGTAAGTGCATGCTCTGTTTTGCCAGGTCTTCTAGGGAACACAGGTCACTGGCAGAGGCCTATGGTGGGCAGCTGGAAGCAGCAACCTGAGATCATATCACTGCCATTTTTGCCAAAAGACATTTGGTAGCACTCCTGGTCACAGGACTTTGAGACTGAAGCAGGATGAAAGTGTGAACGTGGGCAATTACTGTAGTTACCGCGGCTGATTTCATGTATTCCATTCTCTTGTCTACTAGGGCCTCATTCTAAGTACTAAATCTGTCCCCTTTTCCTGGACAAAGTAACCACGAACTTTCAATTGATGAGCAAACCTTCTCTGGAATGAAGCTGGTGTCTTATTGCTGGTGGGATAATGAGATAAGGTGTGCTGAAGTGAGAAAGTTACATTTTTCAAGCTGAGGTTAATTTGCAAATATTATTTTGTTGTGTTTCCATTTATTTATTTATTTAGTTTATGCTCCTGCATTTACTTATTTATACTTTGTTTGGAAGATCTCTTTTGAGAGTTAACCAAGTGTAAAAATTCAATAAAGGGATTAAATTTGAGGAGGTAGACTTGCCAAAACAAGGTAGGGAGAAAGAAGGAAAGAAAGGAGGTGGTGTGGATATAGTCACACAATACATACAATAAAATAAAAGTTTTAAAGTGGAAATATAAGGGCTGAACAAAAACATGTTTTACTCTGTACAAATCAGAAAACAACCTCATTCTTATGCTGGTATCTTTTCCAGCAAAAGCTGAGCAGTGCATCTACAGCTTTAGGTGAGAAACAGAAGAAACTTCAGCAGAGTATGGTGTTAGCCCATCTCCACGTGAGAGGATTGTCTGAGAACATTTATCAGCAGCAGCCTTAGTATTGGGCTTTTCCAGCTAGAATACCAATAACTCTCCATCTCTGCTCTCTGATTACGGCCTGTCTGTGCATTTTATTTATTGTATTTATATACATAATGTAAAAGGTTTACAAGAACCAAAATAGGAGTCTCCTAGCAGACATAAATCAGTGTAACTTCAGTGGCATGTTGATTTACATTTGCTGAGGATCTGGCTAGCAGTGTTGTGCCTGCACTCACATTCTCCCTTTTTTCATCCTCCTCATGATCCAGAAAAATTTGGGCTCATTCTGTACACATTATCTCATCCGACTAGAATGCAGGTATTACTAAACGAACAGTACAGACTGTACAATTTAGTTGTATTCATGGAGGCAGATTTGCAGGGCTAATCATTGCCTTTCATGTTTCTAAAACTGTTGTGTAAATGTGGGAGAGCACCCGACAAATTTTCATCTCATCAAGTGTCCAAGTGAAGAAGTGATGCTCCTGTTAATTTTTTGAAGGCTTCAGGCCCAATCCTAGTCAAGCCTGGCTGATTTTTTCCAGCTGGAAGAAGTTCATATGAATCTTATCTAACATTTCCATTTGCATGCTTGGGTGTCCCTGGTGTTCTGCTCTGATTTTGGAACAGGATCAAAGCAAGCTGACAATGTCAGCAGGAATTGNGTTCATCACCACAGTCAGCAGTCAGAGTGACTGGTGGAAGTTAAATCGAGGTTTGCTCAAATGCAACTTGAGTGCTTTCAGGAGGTGTATAATCTTAATGGTATGCAGGCTCTAGCTTTTTTTTATTTGTTCATTTTCTTGTTTGTTTTTAAAGAACAGCCAAGAAAGGTCCTTAATTAATGGTTTTATCTGTTTTGAACTAGGGAGAGTTATCTCTGTAAGGCCTGATTCAGGCTAATTGACATGAGATTGCAATTTTCTCAGATGATCCTTATTGAGGAATCCAAACTGCTGGTGAGGATTAAAAAGATGGATTTCTACAAGGCATTTGTAGATTAATTGTATACCCATTGGCTCCCTCTAGAAAAAGGCAAAGATGGCTTAGAGGATGTTTAAGAGTTTCTATAGATGCAGATCAAGAAAACCATCTGTTAATTTCTGAGACTCATATTTGCTGATGTAGATGAATGTCAATTGATTTTGCATATCAAGTTTTAATTTAATTTTTTTTTTCTAATATGATGGCAAAAATTTAAAGACCTCCAGATGTTTTAAAAGTACTTTTGTTTACTTTGCTTTCTCCCAATGACCTTGATCTACATTGCAACTTTTCTAAAAAAAAAAGGTAATTTAGGTTCTTTTGTGGTTGCAGGCAAGACCAAAACGTCACCTGGGGTCTGCTGGAACAGTCTGCTTGTGGATCAATGGCAAGTGAGCATCTTGCCATTGGTATATGAATCAGAAAGCTGTGCTAGGATTTTAATTTACGTTTTCACAGAACATTGCAAGGAAGAACAAAATAATGACTGCTGTGGGAAAAAAAAAAAAAGGCGACCAAGCCTGACAGTCATTATCTGATATAGCTGGAGTGGTGAATTAATTCTCATAGTACCCTAAACTTGTGCAATGACTTTATTTTTAACCTGACCACAACAGATGATTAGTATTTATCTTGGAGAATGAAGTTTGTTAGTTTTTCTAATTATATCCTCATGATAGAAAAGGCAAAGGATATACTTACTCATTTAAAGAAAGACTCATGACTCTGACAAGCAGTGAAGAAAGAGGAGTAGCAAGATGAAAACAGATTTGTGAGCTAGTTAGTAAATGGGCTGGCTCCATTTCATTGATCTTCATTACTGGTTAATTGCTTTGTAGTTGCTGAGTCCTGAAGAGTTGTGAATATATTCCCATATAATAAATGTTTCACAAATCAACACTGAAACCAGATGGGAATGGATAAAGAACAGTCATTCTGAGTGTTTCACAAACAAAAAGGGATAGGAACATTAAAGTATGAGAGAACATTTAATTAAATACAGGAACTCATTTCCACAGGAGGTTGTGGATGATGAAGGTTTACCTGGACTGTCAAGGTACCTGGACAACTTCTTACAGTCTTTTCAAGAATTCTCTTAGCTTCTTCTGTTGGAGATGTGTTACAGGCCTTTCAGTGAGATGTGTTACTACCATGTTCTTATGACTCATTCATTAAAGAATGTCAGTCATCCTTCCAAAGCAGAAACTAATCCTAATGTCTAAGTTGCTCCATAATGAACAGAGATAGTCCATAGTAAGTCTGGAAGGAAGACAAGTCATCAATTGCATGGATTCTCTTTGCTTAAACACCTGATCTGTACTTAGTGGATTTGTTTGTCGAGAACAGGATACATTCCTCAGTTAATTAGAAAAGAAAATAAAAAGTAGGAGAATATGTTTGCAGTGAGTACAATGAGTATTTTCTCTGACTCTCCTTGTGATGAAGCAAAGTTTCACAAAAACATTCTTGGAAACCTAGAGTAGAAAGAAGTGAGTATTAAGGTTTGAGATGTCATCCAAAATAAACACTCAGGAACAAATAATTCTGAATAAATTCTTGCTCGATTTTATGATGGAACTTGGTACTCTTCTGTGTATTTTTGCAGAGGCTGGCCAATCTCCAGTAACCACCACCAAACTCACATCTCCACCAGCTAAGCCAAGAACATGTCTCTGGGAAGTATTTCCCCTGAGAACACGTTAGCATGGAGCTCGAGCTAAACAGAAGAGACTAAAACATTTCATGACACAGGGTCCCTCTGGTTCTCAGTTGCTACTACATGTCAGCATCTGCAGTTCTCTTCCACCACTGACACAGATTAATTTTGTCAGAGGTTTCCCCTACAAGACATCTCCTCCATTCTCATGTTCTGTGTTTCCTTGCTTCCTCTTTAGATATAGCTGCCATTCACAGAGAAGCATCCTACTCTAGATGTCTAAAACTGTCTAAATCAAAGTGTCTGGGGGGATAAGAGCTGGGAGTTGTTATGTTCTGCTCTCCAGGCGCAGTGTGGCTTTGTTTTTGTATATTAAAAACAGCAGCTGTTGTTGGAGGTGAGGGTTCTGGAAATGAAAAGCATAATGTCCTAATTACCTATGGCAGAGAAAACATCTGTGCAGGAAAACTAATGAAATTAATTCCAGAGCTTAGCAACTGAATACATTAATTGACATTAATTAATGCTAAGTTACAAAGCTCTGCCAATGGAATCACATAAAATGTCCATGAGAATCAGACACCGAAACAAAATCCTTGAGTTAATGTGAGCACAACAAAAATTCCCTTAGGAAAAACGAGGGACCCAGACACTTCAAGAAACCTTTCTTTCTCCTTTCTTTCCTGCTCTCCCATAGCAGAGAGAGGTTTTCTTGGTGTGCACATCTCATGGTTTGGCTATTTGGGAGATTAGCTTAAGCAACTTCAGAGCTCTGCCCTTTAGTAGTTATTACTGGCATTTTAGAATTGAAGCCATGGAGAACTGCACTGTAAAAGTTCACAGGAATTGCCTTAGTAAATCTTCATCAGTGGTAAAAATCACTGCTGCACAGACTCAGGTGATCCCAGCAGAAATAGACACAGTCCCCATTCCTCCATTAATACAGGACTGAAAAAACTTCAGTCACCTCTAAGAGATGACAGCCCGGCCTGCTCTTTAAAATCTCTTGTCAAGGAAGTTCCTTAATTTTCTTTGATGTCCTGTCCCAGCAGCATGCATCCTGCTACCTCCACGTGCTTGCAGGATTGGTAAGCCCATTGGCATGAGAAGCAAGATGGCACTGCTCTTAGCATCTCCCTGAGAGCCATCATGCCTGTGGAAGTAAAATAAAACAATGGTAGTGGATTATAAAATAAATAAATAAATAAATAAAAATAGAAACAGGGTGGGAAGCGGAAGTCTGATCTTGTAATAGCTCTATGCTATGATCCCATGTGTGAAAAGCCACCCAGCTTGCCAACACAGCTCAGGTGGTGGCAAGGCCAGCCATGACAACTGGCTGCCCAGCACACCACCTTGTTTAAGCTGCGGATTGCCAGGGATTTCACTCAGGACCCTCCCTGAGACTGGATGAGGGGAGGTGAACATGGGTGCACGTGTGGAGGGCTGTCCTTTGTAATAAAACAGTCAGTTAAGAGAAGTGGGAATTGGTTGTGTTGCAATGTCTGTTCTGCGATGCCCATACTGTCTTGTGACTAGTAGGGGATGTGCTGCACCACACACAGGTGGTGGAAGAAGCCCCCTCAGCCCCCTTCTCCCTTGCAGCATGAGGACAGAGGACTGTGCAGCTTTGAAAAGGGGACTTTGCTGAGCTCGCTGGAATGAGCAGGCTGGTGCTTGTGTCTCTCCCTGCCCTCTCGTGGCTAAAGTGGAAAAAAACATGTCCCTGCAAAGGGAAGCGTGCTTCAATCACGCTGTCCAGGCTGTATTAATTAATGTTTTGCAGTGAGCTGCAAAAGCACAAAATGTTATAAACTGCAGTGACTAATAACACTCAGCACTTTATATATTCCTGCAAATGTCAGGGTAAAATCATCCTTCATCAAAATTTCCTGAAGGTTCGTTACCCTCCATTTCTATTTCAAGCAGAAGTCAACAGCCCTTAGAAACAAGGAAAAAAAAAAAAAAGTCAAATTAGAGATTTTAATTAATACCCAGATTAAATATGAGATAGTAAAAATCTAGCCATTTCTGTTTCAGTTGAAAATGCTGCTTCTCTGATCAGAACACTGTAATTACATCAAACAAGGGGCTGTGCTTCTTCAACATGGAAGATTAGAAGCAGTTCTAAGATTAAATGCCATGTAGTGTTTCCATCATTTAAGTGCTAATGCTAAAATGCCAAAATCCTTCTTCCTGTAAATTGGTTTCATCCTTAAACAAAGTGTAACTTCTTAATTGATCTGAAAGAGCCTAAATTGAATTCAGAGAATCTGGTTCTGTATTCTGGGATAAATTACCACCATAAAGAAATTCAAATTGTTTTCCTTCAGGTGATGGATTATGAGATGAGCACCCTGTAGTTCTCCAAAATGGGAGATGAGGAAGTCCCAAACAGTGATATTGGATGAGAAGGCTTTAGGGCTGCATTTAGTCAATTTACTTTGAAAAAGAAAACTGCTGCTAAGGCCTTTAGTTTCAAGAATGATTGCCAAGGTGTGCCAGAGTGCATTAACCTACATTGTTAATGTATAAATAGGTAAAATCCCTGAACCAGGTGCTGTAGGAAATGCAGTGTTGTGCCAGGAAAGGTCTTCTGAGTGGTGACACTGTATGGAATGTATCCTCTGAAGGTTATACTCTGGACCTTGGCCACATTCTAAATAAACACAGGCATGTGACTGTGGAGGAGCTGACATGCTCTACAGTAGATACCCCACCATGGGGATGACAAGCGAACTGTAGTTGCTCAGCACGGATTGCGTCTGTCCTGCAAGATAAACACAGTTCTTCAAACCCACAGTCAATATGGGAGTCACCGGACTTGGGCTATTTGTTGTCTCTATAAGAGTCCTTCATAGCTCTGTTATCTCCTCACTCAGGTGGTCCCTTAGTTTAAGCTTAAGCCTGGGTAGCATCCAAGTAAACTCAAGGGCAGGTAACAGTGCTGAATGATGCATCTGTGACTAAGTTTGTGTCCAGCCTAAGTCACAAGAACTATGTTGTGCCGCCTTCCAATGCTGCCTCTGGTGTACACCCAGCATGGAGCCACAAGGGTGGAATGGAGAAAGCTCGGTGATGTTGGGCTCTCTCTTGGTACAGAGGAGCAGCAGGTAGCTTTGATGGCTGATTTAGGGTGAAACGAAAGAAATAATGGTAAGCTGATCCAGGTGAGGAAGGAAGGAGCTTAAAGGAGGAGAACAAAGGATGGTGGATTTACCAGGGTTGTAAGGGAAATTTGTTGTGGTGTGTTGTGTTGAATGGATGGTGTCACCTCATGTCGTGTCAGGCTTGGAAGCAAACCTGCAACCTTAACAAGTAGTTTTGTGACAGTAGAAATAATATGTACTCATGATCTCAAGTGTCTTTTCATTTCAGATGCCCAGTACATCACCTGTAAGATGCAGAACTGCAGTGAAGCCACTCGAAACAAACCCTTTCCAGGCTACATTGACCATAACTCCCTGATTGTCCAGGATGACTATGTCTTTGTTCAGGTGCAGAACACCCTCTTCTCTTTTTCTATTATTCTCTTTTATATTATTTTCTCTTACCTTTCTCTGCATGCATGTGTGTGTGTGTTAACCCTCCACTAATCAGACAACACTAGATCCATAATAAAGTCACTGAGTGGATTGTAGAAGCTCATTACAATGCTAATAGAGTTTCTTCTACCTCTAGTATCTCATCACTGTAGGGTCGTAGAGTTTCTGCCTGAAGCATCCACCGTATGTACTGAAGTAATCCTCTGTGCCACTCCTGCGGTATCATCAGCACTCTCAGATTAGTGTTCTCACCCCCCAGCTTGAAGTGACATGTCAGTCATCTTCTATCGCAAGGGCAGTAGACCAAAGCTTTTTTAAGCACGAGAGGGAAATAGAAAAGGAGGGAGTCAGGGGAAGACTCAAGGAAGGAGTAATCAGGCTTTATTGTTATGCCTCAGTTGTGATTATACTGAAAAGGCTGAAGATGAGATATACTCAGCCAAGCTGTGTTGCAGGTGAGAGTTGGAGAACAGATCTGAACTACTGTACATTTCATTAGTGTTCTGCCTAGGTCCATTTAATAACAACTGAAAAGGACGAGAAATAACAACAGGATTGCAGGGAACATGGAGGTGAATTGGAATCATTAGGATTAAACTGGTTTTCTGGACAGTTAATATTCTGTCATGCTTGGAGGCGGAAGGAAGAGAGAGGACTGATATTTTCAATTGAATGAGTTGATTGCTAATTACCGTCAGTTAACGAACTCAGTCATAAACAGTCATCTAAATCATCCACAAATAAATCTGGAACATACGTTCCAGAATAGCTTTTGTGCCATGTGTGTCAGAGGCATAAATAAAATGTTTATGAGGTAAGGAAAACAAAGGCATGCATCACTGCTCAGACTTGCTCTCTAATTTCAGAATGGCCGGGTGTGTATGTACCTGGCATGAGTGACACTGAGCTGGGAACTTTCTCTTAATATCAGAATACGTTCATTGTTTTATCACTGATGCCTTGGTTTTGTGCTGTCTCTGTGTTAACCCCTTTGTCCCATCTGAAGTCAATGCTGAGGAGATTGTCTACTTTTCTGGACAAATTATTTTGATACTTTTCACTTTCTCTCTATGAACCGTTGTACAGTGTGCCCAGTGCTGTAAAATTTATTCGTTTCACCTCAGTGCTAGCTGCATGGTAGAAGAAGGAGAATTAGATGACAGGCAATCTCTCACAACCTTCCCCATAATGCCCAGTGGGACTTTGCACAACCTTAACAGGTTAAAGAGGCAGCATTTGCCAATCATTAATGATTGACGCTTATAGATACAAAATAATAGTATTGTAATTCTTAGAAACAATCTCTGCTTTAATCCTAGTTATCAGTGAATTCACTGTTAACTGGTAAGTTAATATGGGATTCTCCCAGTGGTTACATATCGATGTATCTGACTTGCAAGGATACAATATGTAATTGCTGAATAAAATGCTGTCACTGATACCAGACAGCTTTCCTCCTCCTCGAAGGAATAGCCTCACACCAGACAGTGAAGGGCTGGAAGAATAGACGAATGCCCTGAGAGTACTACCCAGCCTTCCCTACCTTCCTTGATCTCCATCTAGCTTTGCTACAACTAAGGCATTTATGCACTCTCACTCATAAACAAGGCTTCTGACCTTTCTTCCCTCACTTTTTTTTTTGTTTGTTTGTTTTCATGAAATCCTCCCACCTTCCAAAAAAATGAAGCGTTTTAGTATTTGTTCTTATTTTTACTTAAACTCCTATGAACTTATCCTCTGTGCATCTTCTGTTTTAATCTCCTGCAGTATATTTTATAACACTCACTACGACAGAAAAGTCTTGATAAGCCTAGATATCGGGCAATTAAAGCAAAGTTCTGCATGGAGAATCACTTGGAATATTTGTTCTTCAGAATCTTTCGTCCATGGATTTCAAAGTACTTTACAAACATTGATTATGCTTCA
>VXAV01002398.1:714764-732931 GCA_013399715.1 Alectura lathami | reverse complement strand
TAAGAAATTAGGCTGCAGCCGCAGTTTTCTGTATTGGCAATCTAGAAGATATCACTTTAAAAAAATTACTAACATGGACTCAGATAAAGCTAAGGGATCCAGGCAATTGCAGCTTACAAAGCTTCTACTTGGCCAGATCTTAGACACTGTGAACATAATTCCATGAGTTCCCTGGTTTACTACAACTCGGCATCTGGAGTTTGACTATTTATATAATATGTAGTTTGGATTATGATTTTGCCTCTTATTATTAACTTGCCCAAGTACTCTTAATTTTCAAAATTATTCATTAAATAGTTTTTTTGTGTGTGTGGCAGGCAGCACTTCTGATGGAGAATTTTTTTTGAATAGCATTAGGGTTATATAGACAATAAGAAAATATTTTCCCTTCTAGTTAGCACCTTTGAGTTTCTGTGGTAGGTAGATATAGTTTTATGCTGTTTTGCACCACAGGGAAATCTGCAAAGCTCTTGTGCTCTGGAAATCTAACTTCCCTAGATTGGGGACACAAAAATAAGGTGCGCGAAGTTAGTGTATTTTAAACAAAATCTTAGTGCTAGGCTACGTTTTGTCCTTAAAGCATCAATCTCTAATGTAGCTTTATTGGTTTCTGCCACTTAAGTATTGGCCTCAGCCTAACAATATAATGCCAGAGAACCTTGATCAGTGCTCTGATCTGTAATGCTACCCAAAAGTAGTTATTTCAGGGACTAAAAATGCAATATTCAAGAACAGAAGCTGCTGCTTCTGCATAGCTGCTGCAGTGGATGGGTGAGTCCCCCAATTATAGTAGAAGAATAGGAAAAGAAGATACCAATTAATTCTGTTTCCTCCACTAGGTTAAGTTTTGATGAAGGGAAATCTTGGAGCAAGTACAGTTTCACATCACTCCCACTGTTTGTAGATGGACTTTTAGGAGAACCTGGAGAGGAAACTCTCATCATGACGTAAGTGAGCCTGCCATCATACTAATGTTGATGATAACTACACCATAATTTCCTTGTGAGGATTGTTCTTAACAGTGTTTCTGGTTGGTGACCAAACCAAGTGCTATCTGAAGCCAGGAGTATGCAGTCTTCTGTTGCTAAATCATCACTGTTTAGTTGTGATATGATTGTGGGAATGACAATATGGTTCCTTGCAAGCTGCAAATACATTACCATTTATCTTACCAGCATGAAACCCAGCTCCTCAAATTGAATGTGATTTAAAGCAGAGTTACTCTTGACAGACGAATATTTAAAAGGAAAATGGTGGAGTATTTTTATAGCCGTGTTTTCACTACTGCTTTCTATTTTTTAACTGAGAAGCAGAAAAATTAAGACATTCTTTGTAAGAATGAATGACAAAATGCTGCCTGGAGGCTGACTCATGAAAAATTGTGATTAGTTTCAATGTGGTATGCTGAGACTTGCATTGTGCGTAAATCTAGATTCACCCTGCCAGAAACTGTGACATTTTAACTGATATCACGTTTGCCAAAAGAAGACAAAAATAATTTTTCTCTCTATAAAAAAATGAAGTGTTCTCTAATAAACAAAGTATCTGGCTTGGAATATAACCTGGGTTAACAGAGATGTATGGAGAACGATACTTTCAAGTTCTGATTTTAATTCTTGTGGAAACAATTCCCAAAGCTCGTAATAAGATATCAAACTCTTGTCGGTATAACTGTCCCCAGCCCCATGTCAGGTCTTCTCTGTTTGGTCAGTTTGAGGAATTACACTACTGGGAAGATATGAATCCACAGAATAAAACTACATGCATTCAAAGGGGCTTGTGGGTATGTAGGAGCTCAGTTCCACTATATCAGTGAAGTGAAAATTATTAGCACTAGGACTCCTAAAGCAATTAATCTCTGCTGGAACTTTGTGGGTGACAGTACCTCTGTAACTACCAGACTCCATCTGGTGCTGCCTTTAACTGTATGCACTTTCTGCTGTACTCTGTAGAGTTTTTGGACATTTCAGCCACCGCTCCGAGTGGCAACTGGTGAAAATTGACTACAAGTCCATTTTTGACCGGAGGTGTGTGGAAGAGGACTACAGGCCTTGGCAACTCCACAGCCAGGTGAGGCAGCTAATGATCCTACAGTTAAAGATCAGCATGATCCACCTTGCATGGACCATCAGCATGATCTTCTCCTGTTATCCTCATGTATCAGACTGTCCTTTACTGAATGGGTCTGGGTTTATTTCACATAGAAATGTTGGCCTCAGATTGCACCCTGCAAGCCCTGGAGGATGAACAGCTGTCTTTTGGCTTGTTCTGTAACTAATGAGTAAGAATCTGTGTTGAAGAAGCAGCAGAGGTTTGAGGCTTTATGCAGGCAATTAGCTAAGACTCATCCTCCAGGAGAGGGATGCAGCAGCAGCAGAATTACTGCTGCTGAAATAGGCCTGAAATCCTTCTCTCTTAAAATTCCCATCCTGTTCCCTCATCCTTACCTCTTTTCTCTCCTTCCATTCTTCTTGTCCTCAGAGCCAGTGTTTTTAGACCCTTCTAGCTCTCTCACACTTTTTTCCCTAGAATCCTGTCCTCTCACCCTCATTCCTTACTCACTCATTTTCATGCTGGCTCCATCTCTCTTAGCTGTGGTACTTCTGCTCTGGGAGATGGACACTTTACTCACTGTTCTTTTGGAGTCCCTGTCCCTGGCATCCTTGATGCAGGGGCTGCATCACTCCTGGAAGCATCGCTCAGGTGGTCAGCAAGCCAATGTTCTCTACACAGTACCTGTGCCTCCCCTGCGGACATCTTCCCAGCTCTGCTGAATTTGGCATGGCAGCCTATGTTCTATCAAGTTAGAACAAAATATGGTCCAGATTATGTGGTTATATAAACACCACGGGCTCCATGGAAGTCTAAAGAGATACACCCTTTCGTATAATCAAAATTTGTCTTGCTGGGCAATATCATGCTGGGCAAGAATTTAATAATGAATATGAAATGAAAGTAGCTTGACTCAGACTAGCTGCTCACACAAAGCACAACTCCACACTAAAAATACCAGTTACGACTTAGATCCTCAGATGATGAAAATTAGTAAATCTCCCCCAAAATTCAAGGATCCACAGCATTTTACACCAGTCTCCATTCAGGCCTTTCTCTTTTCATGGACAAATCAAAGACATGAAAGCTTTGCTACATTGATTTTAACATCACAAATGTAACAAGTGATTTCTTTTCTTTTCTTTCTTGTGATTACGTAAGCAAAAATGCCAAGGATGTTGCAGCACATCTTTGAGGTTGTTGGCGTCAGATCTTGCAGAACTATTTTTAGGACGATGGCTGTGAACTTTTTGCCTTTTGATTTGCTTTTCCTTTGAGATGCAAGGCTCCCTATATCTAGGGAGTCATGCTCCCTAGATGTAAATGTTTATCAGAGTGCTCAAGTTAGTGAAAAGACAAGGAAGTGTTGATATCCAGTACGTAACATGTCAAACTCTGAAAAAACTGAACTCAGAGACTGTGGAAAGTATTTACATATACACATATCACTAATTTCCCCTGAATAAAATCATTGCCAAAGAGATTAAACCAATGAAATAGACCTGCTCTGTCTCAGAGCAGAGGGATAAGGCTTTGTTTTCAGTTGCTGTGAAACCTAATCTATACACGAGAAATGGGCCTGAATCAAATACCTATTGGGTATTGGAACAAATTCAGAACTGAATCTGATTCATAAATAACCCCATATCGTTTTTTTGGTATGTATTGGAAAAGCTGCTTTAGTTTCAATTAAAGCTTCAGTAGCTTTAATTAGCTCCACTGTACTGACATTGTATTTGACTTCCCATCCCCTTCCCTTGAGTCATAGCCCTTATTATTGAACAGTCTTGAAAAACTGGGTGTTAGAAACAGCCTGGTGGGTGTCAGAGAAAGCTATTTTTGGTTTGTTTCCAGGGAGAAGCTTGCATCATGGGAGCAAAAAGGATCTACAGGAAGCGCAAGTCAGAGAAGAAATGCATGCAAGGAAAATATGCTGGGGCTATGACATCTGAGCCATGCGTATGCACAGATGCAGACTTTGACTGGTGAGCAATGGGCCCAAAAATAGTGTGAGATCTACCTAAAATGATGTGTTTCCCACCCTACCGATACAGAGCTGACAGAGAGGCTGTAGGCTTGCAGAGAACAGAAATTAATAAACATGTGTAGGTGGCTAAAGAGATTGCTCCCTGATGGAGTAGGTGTGTCAAAAGAAAGAGAGGGGAAATAAATACCTGTAATCCTTGCTAAGGCTCTCACAAAACTGATGCTCAACAGACCATTTTCCTGTTTTCACCTGAGCTCTGTGCAGCATTAAGTTAGAAGGTCCGTTTAGGCTAACTTCAGCAATGACCAGGAGTGGCTGTGGAAGTAGCATATAGGGTATATATATAGCGCATAGTGTGCATTACAGAAACAAATTATTTCATTCATTCATTCAAATGCAAAGCACTCACAATCGGTATATATATGTAAAAAGAAATATGTAATACACAAAGCAAGACTTCACCTTCTGGAACTCAAGTATCTAGGGTATTCCTGGGTCATTTGTTGTATCTGGACTGTCCGGTTTGAGAGCATCCAGTAGACATTACATTCATTATTTGGATTAATTTTCTGAAGCCGTTTCTCCTCTCCTCTGTTCTGTGGGAATTAGTGTCCATTGTTGAGTTATTAGTGGAATGATGACATGTCAACTTCTGATTTTGTTTCAAGATTCCTGCTGTTCCACAATAATTTACACAAAAAAGTCAGAGAATCACCTGACTTTTCTGAGTCTGAGACAGTCCTGAATATCTCAGAAGAGAGAAAAAATGGCTCTTGGGCAGTGCTGGTAAATCCACTTTGTACCTCACCCCGCTAGATCTACACCATGTTATTAATTAAACCCAAGTCTGTATCACATACTTAGAAAAGGTTCATCTCATAAATATTTTTTTTTCCTGCTATATGAGTTCAATCCAGTACCATGGAGATTTTGACTGTTCCCCTTTTCACCCTCTCATAACTGCAGTCTTACTGATTTTTCTGTATAAAATCACAGGATCACAGGTGACTTTCCCATATTTCAAAAAAGTAAATCCTTTTGCACCAAACAAGAAAGGTGATGAGCACACTTGGGGTGCTGCTTTTCTAGGTTTGTTTTCCTGAGGAGTCTCCCATCTTTCTGAGTTCTTTGTTAGGGAAAATAGTTTGGTATATAGTTTGTAATTTAGGTGCCCAAAGATCCTGGATTTCAGCCTTTTAATATACTTCCAGCAATGTGAAAGAATAGGAGCCAACCAGAAAAATAACAGTGAATAGCAAGAAAATTCCCTGAAGATTTGAACCCTCTCGTAGAGAGTGCATTACAAACCTGCGCCAAGCTCATGCGCTGGATCTAGGAGAGTAACCGATATGATCGACTCATTGTCAGTTCATTAGTGGTTAAACTCCTTACACCATAAGTGTTTCACAGTCATGAAACACTTCTGGTAAAACTCCGCTTTCATTGCAGAGCTTTTCTCACTCTGACAACATAAGGTTTTATTTCTTTAAAGCTGACTGAGTGATTTGCTACTATTAAGGTTTGTTACTAGTCACAGAACAAAAGTACCACAGCCATACCTGCTGGGGGAAGCACACATTTATTCCTTTTACATTTACGTAGAGGAAACTTTCTGCAAAAGTTCTGCTTGGCTGTAAAAGAATGTCTCAGAGAAGACTTGTATGGTTGGGGATATATGACAGACATTCGCAGGTCACATGGACTCTAGAGAACCTTTGAATCTGTTGGAATGGGTAGAATTATTTTTGAGTACTACAGGTCTCTGTGCTGAGCAGACTGCTAAAAATCCTTTCTGACCTAGGATGATATTCCTCCTCCTGATGGAACCACTTTTGTTTTAGAGCAGAGTATGTGATCCTCCCTAGTTCTCTCTGAGCTCTTGTTATTTGTGTAGTCCTCGGATCTGGATTTTGAATTCATCCTTTTCAGCTTCCTTCTCTACTGCCTCTGAAGAAAAAGAGAACAAAACATCAATTTCAGAAATATTGACCAGAAATAGTTATCATTTATTTATCTACTTAATACAGTCAGGAGCATAGTTTTACATAGATTTTCCAGAGAACAATTTAAAAGCCACAGGGGAATAGGAGACAGAAGAGAAAAGAAGTGGCAGGAAAAAAGTTGTGATGGCTTGACTGGATTTCTCAGCCCAGATTTCTTGTGCTAACAAAGGCCAAGCTGCTGCTCCTGTGCCACAGCATTCAGTGCATGCCTTGATGAACTCAGCACTAGGCTTCACTGCTGAAGAATCCTGCATAAGCTGGTCCAAAAAGGAATTTGGAGGAAAATCAGTAAATGAAGCCATGCTGTGAAAGGATGTTCTCTGTGGGGTTCTTCCTGCAAAAGGAAGAATCACTTTCTTCATCCTCATTCATGATATTTCCATGGTGATTTTGAAATATT
This sequence comes from Alectura lathami, assembly GCA_013399715.1. Lineage (NCBI taxonomy): Eukaryota > Metazoa > Chordata > Aves > Galliformes > Megapodiidae > Alectura > Alectura lathami. Next base: position 726,489 of record VXAV01002398.1, on the reverse strand, counting down.
TGTCTGTTGGTTTTTTTTTTTTTTATTATTTTTCGGCTGGGCAGGGCACTGAATTGAAGGAGATTTAAGCAGACTTGTATTCCCCAGGCAGGGACAAGGAAGCCCCTGTGCTGGCTGCACTTGGTTTTGCAATTTTTAATAAACTGAGGAGCTTTTTGCATTAACATTAGTAGTTACAGGATCCAGATTTGTATACAGAATGAAAGAAGACAACAATCCCTGCCCCAGTTAGTGTAGTTTGGACACCGAATTTGTACCGAGAAAATTTTATCTAAGCTTTTCAGAGAAAATATATATATATGTGTGTGTGTGTGTGTATGGATATTTTTTTGTTGTTGTTTGTTTGTTTGTAAAGCATTGTTGTTAGTCTTGTGAGTGTTGTTTTATCAGTTCAGGGAGTGGAAAAAGTCAGTCATAAAGGATTAGAGTTTTTTTTTTTCTCTCTTAGCAATATCATGAACTCAAGTTTCATCTCAAATCTGCATTCAGCCCATCATATCTCTTTCTCAGAGAAAAGGGCATGTTTGTTTATTGTTTACACAGCAACCAAACTGAGTGACATTAGGCATGACTGTAGTTTCTCCAGCCTTGGGAACCTGAGCTCTTCTGACAGAAGACATCTCTTCCCATGGTCTCGGTACAAAACCAGCAGCCACTGCAGGCAGCCGTGTACCCTGCATGGGCTGCGGCTCACAGCCAGAGGGCAATGGTGCTTCAGGAATGGGGCGTACAGAAAGGTGCAGGAAGCCCTCGACAAATCTGTCCTAGCAGCAACGTGAAAACAAGATTGTCCTTCTTCATTTAATTGATTTGGGTAAATGGATGACGCCGTTACTTGCCTGTTATTAAAGCATTAATTTAGCCGCTTTCCTTGCATTGTGTTCCTTCCTGCCATTCGGACGTTATTACGGCAATATCTCTTCCGTAGCAACACCTTCCAGACACAGACGGAAATCTTCAGTGCTGCTCATTCGTTAGCTACCTGTCTCCCAGATCCTTTAATAGAAACTTTGAGTTAAGTGCCACTCTGCCAGTCCTCCCTCTGAATCCGCTGCCATGAATGCTGAAGGCTTCTCCTATCAGTGTTCCTATATCTCACACCTTCAAGCCGCTTTATACTGGTGCTAGTGACTTCAGAAAGCTAAAGAGGTGCAAAGGAGCCTTGGTGCAATTGAGAACCAGGCATACTTATCTCATTGATGATATCAGCAAGGATCTGTCTGGGTCTTTTTTATTGTCTGGCGTTTAAACTACTGATCTGCCTGCTAGGTTTGGTTCTAGTGCTAGAACACCAGAGTCCTGTGTCATGAGAAACTCTCTTGACAAGTCGCAGTGAGGCAGAAGGCAGATGCTGAATGTGATCTGACTCTGTAGGCTTCATGTGGTACCACTCACCAGTTCATATCATCATGAATGTGCCAGCTCTGAAATACACATGTATTTGCACCCTAAGGCTTACTAAATGTACTTTATCATTCACGTGGTCTTAGTTAGCTAATGAATAGTGATTTTGAATTATTTTTCACTTCATTTCAAATGGCTGTGGAAAATACAGACTCACTGTGCAAAGTCTGTGATGCATCTCTGCATCTTTAGGGGCCTAGATGTCTACCAGGCATGGATTTACTGGAAAGACTCTGAGGATTTTATATTCCCTATTAACATAAACTGGTGTGCTCTGTACTCCAGAATACTGTGGTGCAGTTAGAATCACATTCCTTCCTAGATCTATCATTCAATCTGCTGCTGAATCCATCCTTCTGTGAGATAAATCACAGCTCAGGTCCTGTAGTGAAGCAAGTACAACTCTTTAACAGAAGTCTGCACTTATATCATAGCTCAGAGCTAGAGAATGATATTAAGTTAACAAAATGATGGTAAGACTTTACCACAACTATGGCCACAGTTAATTATTTCTGCAAGACCTTTTTGGAAACCGCAGAACAAAGCTGACTTTTATCACTGATACCTTGATTCCACCCTACTTGATGTCTGAAAATTTTTCAAAGCAGAAAGTACATAACCACAAGTAACATTTTCAGTTTCTGGCATGGCTGACCTTAAGGTGAAGCTGTTAATATGAAGGAAATCCTGTGCTTACATGTTAAGTCATCTCTTCAGTCTCAGAAGGTAAGAAAATGGTAATCACTTGTCTGACTTACTTGATTATTTCCATACCTTAAAACAGTGGTATTTTAGTAATATCACGTAAATTTACAGTACTTCCATGACAGAATATTTGTCAGGTCTGTATTCAAGCTACAGACTTCCATAGGGGATTTCTTTTCCTTTGATTGTTACTTGTTCTGCAAATGATCTTAAATCAGGGAATTTACCATGAGCTTTGGGCAGGGTTATAGAATTTCTGGACTGAATCAGTATCTGTATTTAATTGCGGAGAAGGATGTGGGATCCTACTTGAATACGAAAAATAGTAACCCAGATTAAACCAGTAAAAGTGGCCAGTATAAAACCATTGTCTGTAGGAGTTAGATAGTAGGTTGTATATTGATAAACAAGTCCAGCTGGTAAATGTTCTGCTCTTTTTTTGATAGGCACATTATCTATTTCACCTGAGTTCTTTTCAGGCAGGCACAAAATGCCATCAATATATGCAAATTTCAGTTCCCAGGTACCTGGCAATGACTCAGCTAACTGATTGCAGGCTAAAGCTCTTGCCTTTCCTGTTTCCAGATTTTGCTATACTGGCTCATGCTATGGCAATCCAATTGATGCTAATGCTTGTTGATTGCTGCAAGGCCTGTTGTGCCAAATTATAGGCAGCAATTTGTTGTCAGCATCAGTGTTCTGTGTGCACCAGCCTGTAGCCAAGGAATTCATTAGATTCCAAGACTGCGGAGGTGAACAGGGGGCTGATGCATCTGTAGAGATATATGGAACATGCAACTTTCTGGGATGATATTTTTGTAGGGCCTTAATGAGCCAGAGAAGTTGCAAGCCTGAAAATGACACTGTGAAACTTCTGTGCTTAGAACTATTTCTGCTGTGGAAAATCCTTTAATTTCATTATACTGGCTTAGAGAAATATGATGCATGTATAGTCAAATCTAGTGAAGTCAAGCTTCCCTGGCCCAGACTTGTCAGTACTAACAGGAAGCAAAATTATAGCATTAGTGTAGACATGTATAGTAACAAATCATAGACTGACACTACTGTATTAATTTGGACTATGGGTACTGATCCCCTCTGCAGCAGATCTCACTGTATTGTTTTGTTTTGTTTCACCTCACTGATTACAGAACATTTTATGTGTACAGTGTTACAGCTTTTTAATTAGAGTGACACATGATAACTTAGGAACACAGTACTGCAAAGTGTTGACAAATGAATTACAAAAATACAAGAGTCCCAAGTGTATGTAAATATTTGTTTTCTCTAAGCAAAGCAGAATGATGTTTTTCTTCATTGTAAAGTGTTTCTACAGCCATAGTGTTCTTAATCTAACAAAGATGATTAGAGGAGCACATGGCAATGGGAGAATAGGCTGGCTGATGCTTCCAAAGCAATTAAGCAACATTCAATCACCAGCATCTGAGTAAATAGATTCATGAAAATTCAATCACAAAAACTGAGGAAAAGACCCATTTAGATCATCCAGTTCACTGTTGTTTCCTAGAGAATGTTCTCAATTACTAGTAGCTATCCCAAGCAGTACAGCTGCCAAAATGTTCTTCTGGAGCAGCTGTGTGGTCCAATATGTTTAGAAGTTTCTCCAACTGATATGCAGCATTAGGTTTCTTTTTGCTTAATGTCATCTTCTAAATTTGTCTGGTTTTAAATTACATCAAAACATTTCTCTTCATGATTCAGAAGAAAATGTTGCAGGCATGGATAAAAATATTTGACAAAATCCTCTCAATGTCCAGCTTCTGATAACAAATAGAACAACTACAACAAAAAATTGCAAAACATTTTTTTTTCCTTTATTTAATCTCTTAGATCAGTGCGAGAGTTCTTAACAGTGACTAGAGAGTGTCCAAAGGGTGGCAACAAAGATGGTGAAGGGTCTGGAGGGCAAGGCGTCTGAGAAGTGACTGAGGTCCTTTAGTTTGCTCAGCCCAGAGCAGAGGAGGCTGAGGGGAGGCCTCATGGTGGCCTACAGCTCCCTCCCAGGGGAACGGAGGGGCAGGTGCTGAGCTCTGCTCTCTGGGGACAGTGACAGGGCCTGAGGGAATGGCATGGAGCTGTGTCAGGGGAGGGTCAGGCTGGGGATTGGGAAAAGATTCTGCACCAGATGGTGGTGGGCATGGAAAAGGCTCCCCAGGGCAGTGGGCACAGCCCCAAGGTGTCAGAGCCCAAGGAGCATTTGAACACCACTCTCAGACACAGGGTTTGATTTTTGGGTGGTCCTGTGTGGAGCCAGAAGATGGACTTGATGATCTTTCTGGGTCCCTGTCAGCTCAGGATATGCTATGGTTCTATTATTCTGTTCCGTATGACCCCTGGTGTAACCCCAGCTGCTGACACTTAGATCTCCGCACACATATGCACACAGAACAAACAGCCCTGGAACAAGTTAGAAATTGAATTGTTTATTAAGACAGGGCACACTGCAGTGAAAGGTCATGGCCAGAAAAACATCCTGTTTATACAACCTGTTCCTTTTCCCTCTTATTTTGAACAATTGTTCCTTCCCAAACCACTTTGATCCTTCCCTTTCCCTGCCTTTGACTCTTCCTATCCACACCCCTAACAACTTTTTTGCAATTCCCAAATGCACTTGCTTGGCATGACATAGTTAGCCCTATACCCCAATGTGCAGTAACCTGCTCAATCTACAGAGTAACCTGGGCAGAGCCTGAGCAGCTCTTAGAGGAGCCAGGACAGGGATTCCACTGGCTCCATCAGTACCATTCTAAGATCAAAGATCATGTGGCAACTGAAGTATTGGAATGGAGTCTGTGAACCTCTAGATTGTCGTTCTCAGAAATGGTGACCCATTAACTTCTGATTTATGATGTGTGGAGAAAGCTCAGGAAAAGGAATAAGAAAAACTTTCTTTCCATCCTAGAAGTTCTTATTACTCAATGACTGGAAAGGTAAACCACATGTGAACAGAATACTGGTTAAAAAGGTTTTATATTTGTTTATTTATTCTGCAAATGAGAAACTAAAAATGAACAATTTTTGTAGTTTTTGGTTTATATGGAATTAAAAATGTTTGGAAATGTTTAGTTTTAGTGAAGCTGAAGCAAATTTAGTCATAGCTAAATCCAAAGTGGAACAAAAGTTTCCACTTTGATTTATTGTTTCTAATACATGTGTTTTTTATAACATTCCCTCTTCCATATCACAATAGACATGAAAATTGCAGCCATTGCCAAATACTCCTGTTAATGCCTTCACTCAGCTCTCTTAGAGCTGTAAATTTTCCTCTGCAGTGCATGAGATATAGTTTTCAAATACATGAATTGTTTACTACTTCGGTTTCCTAAGATAACTGAGATAGCAGTGATTGAACTTGGTGAAGATCTCTGGCTTTTATTATATCTGGGTGTACAGATGACCCTGAGAAATATCGTTGGACTGTGTAGGGAGAACAGATATAGCAGTAGGTCATGAACTACCTGGCAAAAAATTTAATGATCTGGTTCTGCTCATTTGTGCTGTGTTGTATGCAAGGTAACTTTAACCATAACAAAAGCTAATGCAAGATGAAGAATCTGTTATTATATCAGTACAAAATCAGAATACTTAGTAGATAGATTGAGGAAATTCACAACCTGCAGCAAGAGTGTGAGCTAATACCTGTGTTTATTTGTTTGTTTTTTTGTTTGTTTATTGCAACTTTCTTTTAACGATAAAACAGTGATTATGGATACGAACGTCACAGCAATGGGCAGTGTTTACCAGCATTTTGGTATAATCCGTCTTCCTTGTCAAAAGACTGCAGCCTTGGACAGAGTTATCTCAACAGCACTGGGTAAGTGGCACACCAGCTGATATTTTAGCTAGAAAAGCCACACGAACTTCAGCCTGACTACAGATCAAATTTTCCATAGGTGACTCAAAGCTGGGTGAAGTCCTTGGGACTTCCTCTATATTGAGTTTGTTAAGGTACTCATTCAGGCCCTCCCGATCACCATTGCATACGGTCCAGACCTTTCTATGAAAAATGATGCCATAAGGAAACTTGGGAGGAAACTGTAAGGCAAATGCCAGATCACTAAATTTCTGAAAAGATACCTGTCAAAATCATGTAGGATCACATGAGGGAAAAAGGGTGAGATTAGAGGAAAGAGATTAAACCGATGTATATATGTAAAGAAGTAAAAGATGGGCAGCTAATCCAAATGCTGGTTGCTCGTTGGCCTTCTTGGACGTCAGTAACAGATGTATGTTATGTTAAAAGACTGACCTCATACTTCATTTCTCGTACAAGTGATTAAAACAAAGGAATCCAAGCTGTTTTGGCATTTTGTACACTCAAAGACAGGCATAATTTGCTTTTTTTCTTCATCTTCATTTTTACTGTAGATCTAGAGGGTTACACCTTTAGAGAGAGTTGTCTCATAGCTGATGAGAAAGGAATAGTTTTGTGCACTGTGAGAAAATTTGTTTAACTATGCCTAGGAGTATAATAATGGAATATTATTTTTACTATATATGTATATTACTTATAATTTGTAAGTTATTTAACTTATAACCTAGATTGTCATAGAATTCTCTATTTTATGCAATTTATGTAGTATGTTGTGTATAGGTGTGTTAAATATTGTATGTCCTTAACAATGTTATTAAGTACTTGCATTTTAGGTACACAGGGAATGTTTGGCTGAAGCAAACCATAAAATGTATTTGGGAATCTGTTTTCTTCCAATCTCCTTAGTCTAAAGAAACCTCAAATATGTCTTGATCCCAATGAACCCTGTTATGCTCCCTCCAAGTATCTTACACAGATCTCTCTCTTTACCTTACAGCTACCGAAAAGTTGTTTCTAATAACTGCACGGATGGTGTGAGAGAACAGTACACAGCAAAACCACAGCAATGTCCTGGCAAAGCCCCCCAGGGACTTCGCATAATCACCTCTGATGGCAAACTGACAGCTGAGCAAGGACACAATGTCACTTTCCTGGTGCAATTGGAAGAGGTAGGCTCTGTTTTTGTGTTGCATCACAGGTCCTGTGGCCGGCATCTCAGTCTGATTCATGCCAGAAAAAGTTTGTAAAGTAGTGAAGAGGTGAATCAAGAGTGTGTGGGATAAAGTCAGCTCCATGATGTAGCTGGGGCAGAGTATTCTCTAAAAGGTAATGGATGGTGAATGAAGACATTGAGACTGAAAGAGTATTGCCGTGCATAGGGTAATTGGGAGGAGATAAGAACAGGGAACTGGCCTTGCTGGGGAATTTCAGAGTAGGACTGGAGAGCACAGGTTGGAATCCTGGTCTCCAGCCTCATCCCTGTTTTTGACTTCAAGTGTTTGAAACAGAACTTCCATTTTGCTTCTCACTGACTTTCAACTCAATGTGGCTAAAATAACATGCCCAGATTGATCTCCATCACACAGGTTGGCTGGGAAGTGCATACTGTCTAGGTGCTTGGGCGATAAATCTCAAGGTATCAGCAGCATTAAGTCTAAAATTGATTGTGAATGTGAAACTGATTCAGCCTCTGACCAGAACCTGTGTTGCTGTTACATCTCTAACTTAATTTTGTATGACACAGTTCTCCTCTTTCTGTTTATGAGCTCTTAGAAAAAAATGTTTTAAAATTTTTCCATCTGTTTTCTCTGCTCACCACTTCCTTATCTATGATTGTAGGCTCCTAAATGATAGCTTTCACAAACTATTATCTCTTTTTTTCTAGCCCAATTTGATTTGTTCAAACTTCTACCCCTTTTCATGTGTAGCTGGCCACTAAATCCTAAAGCAACTGTACTTTTGCGATAGTGGGATAGTAGGGGATAGTGCACATACCATTATAGCTTAGAGTATTCATAGAAGTTACTTCTGACCCTCACCACAGTAAATGTCATCTGTAGTTAGGAAAGAGAAATGATGATGCCCCCTGGAGCTGAGATTTGTAGGGATGTAGAGGGGTTTTTACATCTCTATTGTCAAGGCTTTCCCCAGCAAAGAGGTGTCTTGATCTGTAAAGGCAATAACATAATAAATTGTGTCTAACCTTAAGCAGTTGTTTAACCTGAATATTCATTTTCTCCAAAGTATGGTCACTTTATTTTAGTAATTAGCCATACACCATTGCTACTGCAGATGTCTTCATAACAGTTTAAGCATTTAATTTGACCTGAATACTTAATTGATTTCTATGTTTTAAAGATGAAGAAATACAAAATGAGATTCAGAGTTTTTAAGGATTTATTCTTTTGGAAAAAGAAAAAAAATTATAAGCAACCAAGAAAAGTGTTGCTATATGTTCTCCCAAAAATTTTTATTGCATTGCCTTTCTATTCTCAGACAAGTCTTACAACAATTTGAGAGAAAGAGATGGGTAGTCAAAGACATCAATCACAAACCTATCAAGGAATTATGTCAATAGTCAGAGGGAGATGCAGTCACTCAGAGGGTGGGAAACTCAAAACAAATTTCCTGTTCTTCCTCTGAGCATTTGAACTCACATATCTTGCAAGTGTGTCCTAGACTCACAGTTATTCACAAATGTGCTGTGAATTGCTCTGTGTTTTCAGCTGATCATGATCCTTCCTGGTAACACTTTTCCAGTATTCACCAGAGTCCAGATGCAGGCTGTGCATCAAGGAGTATGCAGAGTGTTTTAATAAGTGAGTCAGCTTTTGTGGGAGTCTGAAGAGGACCTGTCTTTTGGCATATCTGATAAGGAGGATTTTAGGAGTTGCTCTGAGGGCTGAAACAGTATTGACCAGCCTCCAGCCTTGGTGATTATTCCTTCTGCTAAATGAATCCTGACCTTCTGCTCCTGGATTTGTCAATGTAAAAAATTTACAGAGTTTTTGGGGTGAATTTGACCCAATCTGACAATGACTGGTGATACAACAAATGAAATATTCAACAAAAAAGAAATTTTGCCCAGTTATAGCAGCATAATTATATGTACACTAAATTATTTATCAAATAAACCATTTCTGTAACAAAAATTATATCACTCACCAGGAAAGTTAAACAACCTATTAAAAGAACAACCATCCTGTCATAGAACAGGTATCAAATTCACAGAATCACAGAACTGCTGAGGTTGGAAGAGATCTCTGGAATTTTAGTCCAACTCCACTTCTAAAAGAGAAGTTTCCTTCTCTTGCAAGCAAGGCAGAGGTGTCATAAAACAAAACAAAACAAACAAACAACAACAACAAAAAAAAAAAACTTGCAATTTTCTATTTAGTTCTGCATTGCACCAGTATACAGCACAGTATAATCCAGGATGCTTAACATCCAAGAAATCTGTCACTAATTGTTGCTGAGGGTGAATATGGCTGAATATGCCTGTGTGTGCATTTGTGGTTTTTCCCAAGAGCATATGAAAGAAGTATGTCCTATTCAACCCCCAGGAGTGATTACCAATATTTTTAAGTGTTTGTCCCTATTGGAGAATTCCTTTAGCTTGTGTTACACTCAGTATATTTGGGGATGTAAAACAAACAAACAAATTAATAAATAGAAGAAAGCATAAGTCTTTGCTTATGTTATATCCCCTTTTCATCTTAACATCTCCTGTTTCCCTCTGACGCAGTTTGTTCGAAGCCTTCAGATCTGCAGAGTTGTTCCACACGCTACATCCTCCCAGCTCTCTTTGTTCAAGCCTATGTTCCACTGAACAGTTTTAAACTAAAAGAGAGTAGATTTAGATTAGACATTAGGAATAAATTTACTCATAGGGTGGTGAGACACTGGAACAGGTTGTCCAGAGAAATTGTGGATGCCCCATCCCTGGGAGTGTTCAAGATCAGGTTGGATGGGGCTTTGAGCAACCTTGTCTAGTGGGAGGTGTCCTTGTTCATGGCAGGGGGGCTGGAAGTAGATGATCTTTAAGGTCTCTTCCATCCCAAAGCATTCTTTGATTCTATGACATGCAATAGAAAGATTGTAAATAGAAAGCTGGTGAGCCAGAGCAAGAGAGACCATTTCAGATTTGTAATACTATTGTTTTTCTAGGTTCCACCTGGGACGATCAAAGTGTAAATGTAGGCTCATTGGAAGCCCTAAAAAGTTGTTTCTGAAGTGGAGGGGATTTCTAATAGAGGAGAAAGGAAAAGACTGTGGCAGTAAAAGATCAGGGTTTCATTCAGCTCTGGGAGTCAGGTAGAATCCACAGCACAGAAGTCTCTTGCAGAGTCTCCTTACATCCGCAGTGACGCTCAAGGATGGGACTGGGGATTGGAATTAAATGATTTTTAAGGTCCCTTCCAATGCAAGACATTCTATGATTGTGTGACTGTGGACTGTCATTCTGATAACGACACAGTGTCAGATTGGGTTAGTTCACATATTAGGCTGAGTATAATCATGATAATCTTACTGTATGACAGCAGTCAGAAAGCATCAGTGCTTCCATTTATGATTAGCATGTGACCCACTGTACAAAGCATGATGGAAGTGTTTAATAAACAGAGCTCCACAGTTATGCTGGTAATTTTGCTCTTCATTTTTTACTGAGCAGAACAGTAGCAGTGTCTCTGTCACTAAATGGCAGAATGGAAGAGAACCAGTTGTGCTTTAAAGCACATTTTCCCATTGCCTCAAAATGCTGCCAGTTTAAAGGTTAATCCTTTGTCCTGGTCTGGCCTCTATGCACATACCAAGGGCTGGTACCTTTCATCCATGGCACTCAACAACAGAGTTGTTTCTCAGCCTAAACAGCCTGAATCCTGGCATTATTCTCCTACAGCAAGAAAAATCAAACTCACTTCAAAAACTACAAAGACATTTTTCATACTCAAGTTCTTAAACTCAACATCCCTGACATATTTTCCTTCTCTGTTGTAGTAAATATAGGAATATTTTTAAGTGGGTGTTATTTCTGAATGCCTTCCCTATCACATGAAGGTCTCTTTCCTGTCAAAAACCCAATTGTTTTTTGTATTTGAGTCATTAGCATGAACATCAGACATTTGTGGTGTTTGCTGTACTGTTTCAGCTGAGACACTAAAAGCAGCAGCTTCCAGAACAGCACTTTTCAGCACAATGGCTTTCAAACTTGTTTTGTCTGATTGCTCATACATCTTTGCTGAGGAAATGGATGGTAAAGACATTCAGGGCAGAATGGTTCGGGGCTCTGGCTGTTTCATTACAGATAATTCATAGAGGAACTGCCTACTCTAATTTATTTTTTATCTTGATAAAATGACAGCCAAAAGTCTTTGACGTACCAGGTCTGCTCCAGTTCTCGTTTGCCAAAGTCACTCCACTGGGAGTAGATTTTGGCTTGCTTTTGACTATTTTATTCTGCTATATGATGTTTGGTTTAGGTTAATATGTGGGGAAAACTCATTTGTTCTTACAGTTCAAGCCACAGGCTGGAATTCAGGCAATCTGAACTTATTCCTGAACTGCTCTCTGAGCTTTTCCTCTGTGACCTTGAGTAAGAAGCTTAACTTTTTTGCGTCTTTGTTCCCTCCCTCATTTGAAAATAGAGCTTTGCTTTCTCCCTCATGCCTTCCACGCCTTTTATGCTAAATACATCTCAGGCCAAAGGAATCTCCCTTGCTAGATGATTGTAAAAACAAAGCCCCGGATTTCATGTGGCTATGGTTTTCTGTAATGACAGTG
>VXAV01002398.1:684740-696200 GCA_013399715.1 Alectura lathami | reverse complement strand
CCTTTGCATGGCCATGAAGAAATGTCGTTTTCAGTGTGACTCAGAAACTTCTCTGGCATCCTTTAGGGTCCAAACAGTAACTTTTAAAGAGAGTGAAATTATCATTCACTCAAATATATATATATATCAAATGAAAAAATCATTTGCAGCCAGCTTTTTCTTATGGAGAAGTATCTTCCCTGCTCCCACCAGGATGATCAGAATGTATTTCTTAACTGTCTGTGGGTAGTACATTTCCCTTTGGAGTTACTCTACTAGAAAATGGCAATGTTTTCAGTGGGAACTGCCTAAGGAAGGCCCCAAAAGATGTTTCTGCCCTCAGCTCTGAAGCATATTCTAACCCTGTTGTTGTTTTGTCATCCTTTTGGCCTCTACTATCACATTCTCAAGTGTTTCAGAGCTCATTCACTGGGATGAGAACTGAGAGCAGACGGTTTTGCTGATGATAGCATAAGCTGCTTCTTAGGTACTTTATGATGTATAGTTTTCTTTTCTGTAGAAACACAAATCAGTTTTGTATTCACAGGCAAACAGCAAGCCATTCAAAGGCAAGTATGTGAGTTTGTGCATTTGCAGGTGCAGACCCAAAGGAGTTATAGTTCTGGATAACTTTTCTAATTTGGAAGGGAAACTTCAAATTATACACGAATCAAATTGAAATATTTTGCACAAACACTGCAAAGGAATAAGGTTTTTCAAGGAAGCACTTTTACTGTATAGATTCATATTTTTGCATGTTTGGAGCTCTCTGGCCAGACTCTAGGTGGTCTCTAGGTGCATAATTCCCGTTGACTTCAGAAGCAGCTGGATGTCCACTGTCCCTTGAGAATCTAGTTCTCAGTTGCCACTTCTTAATGTTGACTAAATGCAGTCATGAATAGTTGGGTATGTAAATAGTTAGACTGTCAAAATGTATAAGCTGGGCTATGGACCGCACTACGCTACAGAGTTCCATGCAGTTTTCCATTAGAATGGAACATTTCTGTCTCGTGCTCTTGCTAAGACTGTGTGGCTAGACAGTAGAGGCCGATTTCTCCTTGAGTTGATATACCACTCTCATTCAAGTGTCCCAAATTACTTTTTCTGTCTAAGCGTAGTACCAATTGGCATCATATTTCTACACAGATTACATTCACAAATGTGAGCTCTGCATTCCTGATATTTCCCATGGGAGAATAAAAGTCCCTTTAAATCAGTCTAACTGCTCTTGACAGATGAAAAAAATTGCTAAATATGAGACTGGAGACATTTGATCAATGTGCAACATGGGGCAATTCCATCTAACACATAAATACAGAATTTGTGAGTACCTCAGATTACTTTGTCCACTCCACTTTCTGTAGTCAGTATAAACCTCGCAGCTTCAAAAAATGAACATGTGTTTTCTCCCTGTGGAATCCCCAAGCATTTTCCATATGCAAAAAAAAATATTATATTCATAAGCAGAATGCTGTAAGTTCACCTTTTTATTCTTCATCTTTTTTCTTAAACTCTGTCACTTGCTTTATTTCAAAGCAAGTTAGGACAGATAGCAACTTGCTTAAAAATGTAGAAGCCATTGGCAGTTGTAAAATGCTGCTGTTTCACTTACAAGTTGTTACTGCAACATCACAAATCTTGCAAAAACAGCCACTGAAGATAACCACTGGTCATCTCATCTGGAATTTATGTGTGATTCTGTCTTTATGGGAAGGCTTGATGAATGTGATGATTACTGAATTCAGATCTGTTGGTTTAAAAACACCAAATTCTTCCTCTTTGAATAGCAAACCTTTAATCAGAAGCATTTTACGTAATTTTTTTGACTAATTTTAGCACTAATCCAATTCAAAATATATGCATAGTAGGAAGAATATTCTGCTTAAAATTCAATAGAGGGCAGTCATAAAAGTACACAGATACAACACTTGATTTTTTTTTCAGTGTACAGTTTTACTCTGTATGAGGATTCTGAAAGGTTATCTTTTTAATTACGCATATATTTTATTCTCTTCACATTGTTTGCTAGTGGAGACTTTTTGTTAAATATAGGAAATGTATCTCCTGTTAAGTCAAATGGGATGTAACAGGAGATATGTGAGAATTCTAAGGAGGTGTTTTTTTATCATGTAAAGGTTTCAGTGTTTTCATGCGTCTCCCTCTAGTTCTCCGTTTGCATTCTTTTACCCTCGTATTCAAAATAACTGTAAAAGCTGAATGCAAATGAAATGCAAGAGCAACTAGCTAATGACATCTGAGACCATTAATCTTTTCTCTGAAAAGAGCTATCAGCAATGTAGCAAGCATGATGGAGTCTTTGGCAAATGGCAGCACCAGCTGGTTGGTAGCCAACTGTGATCAACATATTGCAGCTGTGACCACCATCCGTATCCAGCCAAAGAGATGGGACATGACATGGACGACTGGATATCGAATGGGCAGTGATGAACTGCGGAGACAAAATACCTCTGGTGCTAACATTAGGGAGACTGGTGTTCACAAGTCTGTATGTGTGTATGTCTTAAGATTCATTCCTTAAAGCAGATTTAGTTTTATTTCTGTTTCTTTGTAGGTGATGCAGCTTCCAGTTTTATTTATGCTGGTTTCTCAACCCTTCCCTGAAGCTTTAGTTTTTTAGCATATTTACTTTCATTGTTTTTTTTTTCCTCTGATGCATTTTAGATTTGTCCATTACCAAAATCTTTTAGCAAGATCATGACTAAGTGAACACTTTCAAAACCTACAGAAAATGGTGCCAATCAATTCTCAAAATGAAATTCCAGGAACAAGAGGGGCAAATCATCTACACGTTACTAGAAGAGATTCTTTTAACACCTGTAGCTTTGATGCTTGAAAAATGTCAGGCCAGTAAGAAGTAAAGAGAGGTGGGAAGAGAATAGAATAATATGAACAAGTCTAGGTCCAAGGGCTTTTTTCTGTAGCTAGCTTTTCTTGAGCAGATTCTTGTCTGCCATAGAAGAGGTTATCTGTACGTTTTCTCTTAATGCTGTTGAATTCACTTCTGCCTTGTGACTATCAGCCCTCTCACCTTCTCATTTTTGCTCAATGTAGAGAGCAGACCTTGATTCTAAAGATTCCTTCTAGTCACCTTTGTTCATCTAAAGTGTATCATTGCTCTTATGCGCAGAGTCTCTTTGGGATCATATCTGTTGATCAGTCCTTATCCCAGAGTACCAACAGGAATGTCCTTTGCCTTGGGCTTTCACAATGTCTCTCAATACTAATGGCAGCCTGATTTTTGCATCTTTCACCAAAGGATCTTAAGAAATTTCTGCCAGACCCAAGTCAGTCAGTGATTGCAGCAAGCAAGGTTCAGAGGCCTTGTGTGAAGTAAATAAGGTTTTTCAGGGCAAGTGGCACAGTTTAATGTAATCCATGTTTACCCTAACTCCTGATTCACTTCTGTAAGTGAAGCACCATTTCAAGGTGCTTCCTACCAATCAATATGCATAATTTTTTCCTTAGTTGTTTATTGATTTACCCAATGAATTGAAAAGAACTGTAATGCTCATTAGTTGGGATCCTTACACAGTATCTTTTAAATGATCTAGATTCTCAACTAGTACATATTGGCACATTTGAATCACATTCAATTAGTATAAACCAATTTACACCAGAGATTTCAAAATTCAATAAATGAATAGGAAAATGCTCTTCTGAGTTATAGTTCTGTTTCTTGGTGCACACAGCTCTTTCATTGTCTAAATTCTGACAAAATGTTAAGAGAAAACAAATTAATTTTTTTTTTTTTCATTTTAAAATCTCTTTTCTTCTCCTTCACAAATTGTCTGTTATTATTATTCATTATGTGTCCTTTGATGAAAAATGATACATGAAGAATGGTTTCTATTACTGAATTATTTTTGCACATCATGCTTAATTCTGCAAATGAAGCAGATAAAGTCAATGAGGCTCAGTTAAGGGCTAAAACTAATTCTGAAAGCTAATTATTTTCACAAGGGAGACTCTTCAAGACTATAAATTAGAAGGTTGCTATTCTAAGAAGTTATATCCACAGCTGAGTTAGTTACATCTCCAGAGTGAGAGAGAACAGGAACATTCCTGAGGCCAACCTGTTTCCCGGCTGAAGGTCTCGCTGTTCTGTTAGAGCTGTGTAGTTATTCATTAAACAAATAGGCAAAAGTACAATGAGGTTTTCCCACTTGCTTTTTAAACAAAACAATTTCCATGGTTCCACTTTAAATACAGACATAAAGGCAGGAACAAGACCTAAATTGTCTCCTGTTGAAACCACCTTCATTTCCTCAATGACAGTGAGATCAGCCTTTGTGTGGATATTTACTTCAAAAACATTATGTTAACAACAAAAACAAACCCTAGAAGAGTCAAATCCACTCCTAGGTTAAAGTGCACTAACCTGTGATCCGCTGAGCTAGAAACAGGCTTGTTAAAGAAAGGCAGAAATGTCACTTCTCCAGACTGAGTATGTGTCTACAGCTCACAGACCCCCATGAGACTGTGTGAGGAACAGAAACATCATCAGGACCAACTTACTCTAGAGAGTTGTGTCCAGTCCCAGTGTGAGATTGGACCTTTAACTGTGTGCAACCTGCTTATTGACCTCAAATAATGATGTTTATAAGCCATTGCAAATGGTTTACCTGTCAGATTGCTCTAGGTGTGTGGAAATAAATTTATTATTATTTATTTATTATTTTTCTTCTTTCTATGCAGCAAATATATGTATTTTTAAAAGATTCTGACTTTCCATAGTCAGAAGAATCAAAATATTGTACCAAGCAAACAAACATTTTAAAAACATGTCCGAATGCATCTGTTCTCCCCTCAGAAGTATTTGTCAGGAGCTGCCTGCGGAAGGCAGATGTCTGATTCTCACAAGAATTTCTGCTGCTTTTTAAGGTCTTGGACTGTTATTCTTTTTCAGATTTGTTCAGAGTTCATAAAGATCCATGAAAAAATCTGCACTCTAAAAGCCACTGGGAGAGCATATACTTAACTGAGCTAAGGAAATCTGCGGTGTACTCTAAGCAGCATGAACAGCTGCTGCCTGTTTTGACTCTGTCTTGGAACAGCTATGACTATTTCAGGTTTCTGCTGAAATGCTGATGATTTCAGGCAGAAATCTTTTTTTTTTTTTTTTCGAGTTACATTTATATAGGATGTAGTGCAATGAGGTCCTCATTCACAACAATGTGAACAATGCAGTACAATAACCTTCGACTGCAACTGTTTTTCTCTGCCTTTCTTCATTTTTCTTGCTTCTTCACCCTTACTACCTCTCCTCTTCCAATTAATCCCTTGCATCAGCTTGCCAGCCAAGAATATTTGTTGAGCTTTCTCTCACACACACAGCCTGCCTGCTGGGAGGCTGCCACAGCACCTTGCAGTCGTAACATCCCTGCTGATGATGCTGGTCTGCCCTCTTCACTCTGCTGCAGGTCTCCTCAGGCAGTACAGGCAAGATCTCAGCATTTCGTCACATCGGTGGTGCAAAACAAAGTCTCTGGCCCCTCCTCATTCTGACTTTCTCAAAGTCCTCCTATTATTCAATTTCTTGCCCAAATCTCTGATAAAACCTATAGGAGGTAGACACACTGGCTAGCTGCATTCTCAGTTATACACCACATATACAGACCCCTTTTCTTCCAGGAGCCATTAATGTACCTGGTTTGCAGCATTCCGTCTGCATCTGTTGCTCCAGTTTTAGAGATGAAGCGCTCTTTATAGTTGTCAGTCTTGGTTATTAATATGCTCAGATTCTTAAAGAGGGATATAATTTGCTTCCCAGGCTTTCTTCATGTACTGCACAGCTTTATGTCACCATCCCTGCTGATCTAATAGTACCAGATGGCTCTTTGTAAGCAGGTGGTATTTTTTCTTGCTATTGGAAGAAATATGTTTACTGCTCATTCTGTCACCCATGAAAAAAAATGTAAACTTTAAAGAGATATATTAAAAATATAAATAAAATGCCTGTAAGAGTTATTGCCAAATTGATATTGGACCAAAGGCACCTATTCAAGTGATCAGCAGCCAAAAATGAAGTGTACAAGCCAAGAGTATTGAAAGAACCATTAAGTATGATAAAAAAATAGAAGAGGCAGATAAATCTCATACTGTGATGAATGATAGCCAAGGAACATCTAATCATATCAGGGTAGATTTACTGAAATAACTCAACCAGAGAAAAATGAAGAACATGGAAAAGATGGTTTAAAAAATATTACAATGTTCTTTTTTCTGACAATTTTTCATTAATCTTTGAGAAGGAGTAAGGATTTATTTAAAGCAAATTAAATTAAGTGTTGAGCATTACTATGCAGTTCCTCTTGTTCTTGGTAGGGCTGTAAAAACACAGCATTCGCTATGATTGCATAAGGCTTGTGGGGTGACTTTTTTTGTCAATTTCCAATCACCTCTTCCTAGTACACTAACATGTAAAACAGTGGGTATGTTCCACTGGAAAACTGCTTACTGCTGCAAGAAAAGATGAAACAGGTGAGACATCTAGAGAACGAACATACAGAAGACAAACAGCAAACTATCAACAGTGTGTCTACAAGCTTCCATTCCTTCATTAATCTATCTGGACTTCTGTTTTTTTATAGCAACATGCCTGGAATTTCTTAGATACAATTAAAAGTGATATGGATAAATACAAAAAACTGATTCAAAAAGATAATGTTCAACAACAGATTGGACCAAAGTTTGACTCCTTACTGTACAAATACAGATTTCATGGGGTGTTATCTCAGCAAATGCTCATCTCTTCCATTGCATTGTTGAAGTAGGAATAACCTGTTTTTTTTTTTCTGCTAGAGCTTTCTTGTTTTCATCACAACTATGGCAAGACAATTGAGGGATATAAATATTCTATGGGAGTTCTCTCCCATGAAAGAGAGAATATAAGAGCATGTTCTGTCTGTGTAACCCAGAAAAATACACATAAGATAAATTTTGTGTAAGACAAATGTACTCTGTATTCAGTCAACAGCATAGACACATTCAGAGTTTCAAACTGTTTCTCGTACGTACTAAAGGATCAGGGACCTGCTGGCCTGAAACTACGGTGCAAGTTGGGGTAAGGAATTAAACCCTTCATTTTAATCCAGGTGTATCAATTGTTGTGAACGTGCTCTGAGAACACAAAGCTGACCTCTCAATGAATAAGTAACTTGTTTTGAGCAGAGTGTTAACAATTGAAATGCTTGTCTTTGCTAGGTGCTGTTGTGGGATGGTTGTGCAGGCACTCCCGCTGGTGTAATGTTCTTTTGGGGCTCAATCTCTGATGCTGGGCTGCTCCTAGAGCAATGCGAGGGGAGAATTTATTGGTATCAGCCATTGCTATCCATTCACACACCACTCAGGACATAATACTGGCAAATGTGTATGGCTGCCATGAAACCCCTCTTTCTAAGATTATAGGAACCTGCACTCAGAAAGTCCAGTGCCTCTGCAAAATCTTTGCTTTGCACACAGCTCCATTTCCCAACAACCTATTGGCAACATAAACTGGTGATAAAGAAACAAATGCATTTCTTATTTTCTTCTTGTTTCCAGATTTCAGAAATACTGATCCAGAAACTGAACCAAAACTTTGTCCATTTTGAGTTGAAGCCAGGTGTTCGAGTCCTTGTCCATGCTGCTCATTTAACAGCAGGTCAGTATCCTGTTTCTTTGTACACCCTCTCTGTTGATCTGTAGCGCAACTCAGTGTATGGGCAGAATTAAATGCTCACTCCACCTCCCCTTTATTTGTCATGACAAAATATATAGTGGCATTTGCATTTTCAGCTAATCCTTTTTTTTTTTTTTTTTTTAATTTTGTGCAAGAATTTGCTATTGTGTCGGAAAAGCATTATAACTAGAAGTATACTAGAAGTGTAGAACAGTTAAGCAACACCATGGTATATTTAACCTGGACCACAGACTGCAAAGGTTGCTAGCTAGTGTTGGACATTTTCTGATATTCATAGCAGCTAAGCACAGTTCAGGAGTTGTTCAGCAGTCTGAAAGACTAGAATTAATTTACATATGCACATACACAAGATTATGCAGTTTGCCCTTTAATTCTATCTCAAAATAAACCATTTCTTAAGTCCTGATATTTAATTATATGTGTCTCTGCATAGTCTGTATACTAAACCCTCATTCCACAGCACAGGCTGTATTTAATTATTGCAGGAGATGGGATGTACAAATCTGTGCTCAGACTTGTTAGGAATTCTTTTTCTGTAGGATTTACTGGAGAAAAATCATAATTCTGATCAGCTTCTCCAGCTAACACGCAAATAAAAAACCACAGTTCACTCATACCAGTGCACTGCTCTACAAAAGCTTTTCATGGTATGAACAGGTCTGTCCAAGCTGGTGTCAGCCCATGTGCTGCCTTGTCAATAAAAGGAAGGAACGAGAGACTGTTAAGGAAGTGCAGTGTGACTGCATTTAAAGCCTTCTAGAAGAAAGCCTTGATGTTAGCAATATTTCATGTTTCCTAAGCAGAACTGGCTAATAACTGCTCTGGTAATACTGCTCCATGTTTCTGCTTTCCATGTGGAACAGATAAACAGAAGTTTGCTTTTAGACAAGTTAGAACCAAAAGCATCGAAAAGCAAAGATACAGCACTGCCGATAAATCTCTAAAGGGAATAATAAAAAGACAAAATAGCTTGGACAGACAGCTTGACATTTTTTCTTTTGTAGATTGCAAAAAACATTAATGTACATATGACAGAAGAATTGCATGACTTTATGTGTAAGATTTAAATTTGCATGTGTTGTACATAATACATAATGAAGAAATCTTTGGCCTGAATTTTCTTCCTTGGCGATTGATATCATATGCACTTTCAGAAAATGCTCAGTGCTCACCTCAGAATTCTGGGGAAGCTATATGAAAGCATCTAAATGTGAGCTTCCAACATGGAGTTAACTGATTTTTTTTACTGTTTTTGTAATTTGTTCCTGTGCATTTACTCTGCCTATGCATGTAGCTGATTTGCCTTTTGATCAGTGGTCATTAAATTCAGGATCTAATCCCAAATCAGCATTTAGAAATGACTTCTCTGGCCCTGAAGATTCTATAAGCCTTTTCTAAAAAATTATAGTTAGAAAGAATTGCCTCAGATATACTTGGGAAAGACTGATCTTTACCTCCTGCTACTGAGGGGACATTCTGGATTTCATGCAGTGGAAGCATAACACTTAAAATCATGTCTCCAGCCTCGTATTTATTAAAGGGTGAATCTGCATCCAAGTTTTGTGGTGTATGTAGGAGCTGTCTGCAGCTTCTGGGAGAAGAATCTGGGGCATCTCAGGGCTGCATAAAAGCTGGATAGTTCCAGTCCCAGAGCCGGACAGTTAGCCTTGTTTCCTGCCCAATGTGAATCAAGGGGCAGGGTATATGGGTGACGTAGTTCTATGCTGCATAGCGGTACAGCCTCCAGGTACATGTAGGCCTGTTCCTTGCTCACTCAAGCTGAAGCACAGGCTGCTCAACTGAGACACACTGTGTGAATACAGGATCCTTTGTTTTTGCTGAAAATGCCTATCTTTGTTTGTATTTATGCACACACTAGGAACGAGTACTTTTTGTCCATAATAGATGCAAACATTCATTTGTCCTGCCAGGTAGGTTTTGTTGTTCTTCTCTTCTAAGCTGCTGGTGAGGTGAGGTGTGAGTGATTGCTGTAACCAGCTTCACAATGTCCTATAGGAACACTGCAGTTTTTTGTCTCTTGCAGAAATATGATTCAGTAAGAATGCAAAATGAGCATGGAGTGCCAAAATAGGTATTATAAAAGCTCAGAGAGCAGCTACTGTGTGGTCTTTGAGGGACTACAGGTCCTTATCAAAGTGCTGATGTCATGATTCAATTCCCTGTCTAAATAAAAAGCCCAATCTCTTGAAACCAAAACTTGGGAATGGTTTAAAATTTGACAGAATGCCAAACTAGAGATTTGCTTTGCTGCTGAATGCTATTGTTTGGGTTGTCAAGGAGGAAGAATTATGCTTTAGAAATTCAAGCTCTTAAAAATAAAGCAGGGACAGCTGGAACTGGTTTACACAAGGCAGCACGAGAATCAGTCCCTAGAAACTTGACCCACGGGGATGTACATTGCTGAAAGATGTAGCTCTGGTCTGTGGAATCTTTTTTTTCACTATGACTCCATGCTGACAGCTATGGGTTCTGCATGGACTGAACTACACAACTCATCAAGTGTTTGTGTAAGTGCATGTGTACATATATGTATGCATACATGTAAGTGCATCCCCAAGCCTCGGTGCACACACTGTATGTGTGCTTGGTCATGCACAACAGAAATTTCAGCAGCAGAGAAGCTGCAGGGAAGAAAGCAACCTAAATTAACTTGGCTTTGATATTCAAGAAGAATATGCAGAAATGAGCCTCTTTGTGCATGTTGTATGTAAACACATGCATTCCCTGGAACACAGAAGAATGACAGGCATTAGGCACAATACATTTCATACCTCTGTCTTCTTTGTTCAGTCTACAGTGAAGGAAGGATTAGCTTATGGCAATTCTGGACAATAGATTACAATCCATTCATCATGCTCATTCTTTCTTCTCATGAAAAAAAATTAGATCAATGTCCCCAACCCAGGAAACAACCACCTCCTCTCTAAGGCAGAGTAAAGTATGCAGCACTCCTCACAAAGCAGTTAAATAGCTGTTTACTGCCAGACTCTGAGTGCAGCATTTGAACAAAAACATTGAGTGATGCTGAACCTGAATAGGTTGGAGAGCCACTTTGTCATCCCACAGAACTGCGGAGACCCACATAATACAGATGCAAAGACCATAGTGGAGATATGTGTGAGGAATTCATACTAACAGATCATTTTACCCCAGTGCCTCAGCTTCTTGAGCACAGCCTGCCTAATATGGGAAAGGGAAGAATTTTCACTTCTCCTTGTAAAATTTGGCTTTGTCAGGCTGGGTGTGATTGCTGCAAGTGTATGTATGTGTGATGTGTGTGCCTGGGTAAGTGTTTGTGAGTGACTATTTTCTATGTTTGCTGGCTCTGTTTTAGGGTGGGTCTGTTCAGTGCATGTGAATAGGGTCGAGAGAGAGCATGAGTGATGCAGAGGTTTGAGTTAACTTCCGCTGCCCTGCAGGGAAGTCACTACCCACGGCTTCTTCTCTCTGTAACGCCAGATGGAGACAGTCAGTGAGAATGTACAGCTGTGCGTGTCACCTCTGTGCAGTGGCACACCTACAGCTGCATGTCTGTCTGCAGCGTGTTTTAGTAGCATCAGCATGAACAACTGAGACTGCTGCATCCATGTGTGTCTCTCTGTGGATGCTAGATGTTTGCATGTGTTATATGAGTGATGGAAACTGTCTCTATTTAATATAGTTTACTCTTTATTTCTGGGAAAACACACTTCTGGCTGTTTTGCGTGGCCTTATTTTGCAAGGGGCTATGAAAAGGTGCTGCACAAAACTCCAAAGAA
>VXAV01002398.1:643036-654914 GCA_013399715.1 Alectura lathami | reverse complement strand
AAGGCATTCCTATATTCCATATAAAATATAATGCACTTAATTGATCTGAGTAATTTCAAGGCTGCTGAATAGCAGAAGCCTCCAGAGTGGAATATTCTGACTTAATGATCACATAAAATTGCTCAAAGTGTTTTTAATGTCATTGTAATTTCTGAGTTTATTTAATAGTTGAGGGGGAGAGAGGGTAACATTAACAGTCAGCTGCGTGGCTTGCATGGCTGTATATAACAAATGAGACATGCGGATGCCACAAGAGTCATCATTTTAAAATGACTGCAGTAAAACTGCAGTTATACTGAGCATTTGCTTTAGGCCATGGCACAGTTTAATGAGAATGATATTGCATTAGGATTCAGGACACCTCAGATTTGTTTCCAAGTGTTTGACCTTTTAAGAAGTCAGATCGCCTCTTGATTCCACTGAATCCCTTCTCTTTCTTTTCCAGCTGAGTTCATTCAGATCATAAAAACTTCAGCCAAGAGCTGTCCAATCCAGATGTCCACCACAGTACTGTAATTCATGTTACAGTCTGCAGAGTATGCGGTAAAGAGATTTATGTATTTATTTTTTATTTACTATGTTGTGAACTGCTGCTTTTCACCCCCAGTCATCAAAACATCGATTAATCTTTGTTAGTAGAACACCTTTGCCTTCTCACTGGTGTAAGCCCAGGCGCACTCGTGGATGAGGGTCACTGCATTTTCATGCCAGAAGGGCAAAGCCATGATGGGTGTGTCTGGGGGGCTGCTGTGTCTGTATGGCTGGTGCATGTGGCATCTCTGATTCCAAACAGCGCAGGGTGGAGCAGCAGCATGTGCTGCTCTGCTGGGTAAATTTGTTCTCCCCAGTCTGGTGTTGGCCTGCTGTTGAAGACTTTTCCCCAATTTCTACCAACACTGGTCAGAATTGTTTTGTAATATTAAAATAAGAATTAAGATTTTAAAGCTAATTCCATGTTCTTCTCTGCTCCCTCTATCCCTCTGCTGCGTTTGAAGTTATTTTAATCTCCTCTCAACCTTGCCATTTTTTTTTCCTTTAGGATTTTTCTAATTTGCCTCACTTATAAGTCACGATTATATCCTCAAGGCACAAATTCATAACTCCCTGATGTTGAAATTGTTATTAAAATCTGATTTTTACTATCTAATTCTGGCTTTTTAGCTATTGAAATCAGAGTAATTATAAATATCCATCTTACAATATTGCATACTGAGATTTGAATACAAAGACTCAAAATGGAAGAAAAGCACCACTTGTTTTCTTTCCTCTGGCTGCAAAGGATATCAGCCCCATCATAAATATATAGATAAAAATATTCTCCTCTAAGTTAATTTCAATATTAACTTTATACTGCTATTAAGGTTTGCCTGAACATGAAACACAAGGGACTATGTCTAATTTCAACATCTTCACATGAGAGATGTTTGGTTTGCTCAGATCCATTATTTAACAAAGAGAACTGAAATGCTTGGAAAGAAAGGTACAGATCATGCTGTATTTGATCCAGAGTTCAACTAGAGCTTTAACATCTTCCAAAAATATTAGAATATAGGGAAGGAAAGAACACTCAGGAGAACTTTTAGTACTTTTTTCTAGTTTTATTTTAGTTGATTACTCTAGGCTGGATTCACACACCACTGAAATTACAGGATCACATTGTATTAAGGCTCCCTGTGACACCACATATTTATCGCACATTCTTATAAGTTTATAAGAAGAGTGTATTTATATTTTTAAAGCTTTGGCAACTCTGACTAAAAGATGTTATACACACTGATGGATATTCATTTATTGATGCAACAGTGTGAAAAAATGTATGAGTAGGGAAAATACAATCAGACAGTCAGAAATGGGTTAACATATTACCACTGCAGACCATGGATCTCATCCAGTGTATGTAATTCAGCTGTTATGGATCTTTTTGAAATAGTGCAGTTTGGAGAGCTGGATGTCTGTTCCGCAGATAGACAGCATTAAAAGGCTTCAGAAAGCCATGGGTAAATCACTGCTAGGCTGATCAGACTGTGAAGTTGTTATTAGAAAATAATGATTTATTGAAACCTGAATTATTTACCTGGTGGGATCCACTTTCATAAAATTCCTGTAGATCCTTGTCTGGTTTCTTGCCAAAGTGAAATACGGGACTGTCCATTTCTTTGTGCTCCAGGGAGACAGCCGCA
This sequence comes from Alectura lathami, assembly GCA_013399715.1. Classification (NCBI taxonomy): domain Eukaryota; kingdom Metazoa; phylum Chordata; class Aves; order Galliformes; family Megapodiidae; genus Alectura; species Alectura lathami. Next base: position 652,734 of record VXAV01002398.1, on the reverse strand, counting down.
CTCCAGATTGCCTTGCAAATGGGCCCTGATGGTCTTCCAGGTCCTGCACCAGAGTCAGGAACCTGGGTGAGCTGAAAGCCCCAGCCTGAAGCAAGGTTCCTATCCTGACTGCAGTCTGCAACCTGAGAAGCGAGGAAGTTTCAACCGGGAATTCAGTTGAAGCTGACAAGAAGTGAAGCTAAACAGCTTTTTTAGGGGGAATATCTAAGATCTTGGGTACGTAGATTTGTCTTTTTTTTTTTTTTTTCTAATTTTTCAGTTATCCTTTTTATTTTTCCAATGAAGCATTTTTTTATAGTTACTCAGAAGAGAACTGCTGGGAGAAGTGAAGAAACTAGACAGAAAATCTTCACTCTGAGTGCCTCAGCCACAACTGAGATGTTCACTCAGTCTATATTTTACACAACAGCTCGGAAGAGATGAAGTTTGTCTAACAAATGCAAATAATGATGACTTCATCATTGCCAGACTCTACAACGTACAATTACTTTGATTCTTGCAATCTGCCTCTGTTATGAGATGTCTCGCAGTAAAGGCATAATAACTACTAAAATAACCATTTAGTTATTAAGGCTAGCTGATTCTAAGTTTGTTTTAATCAAAAGCTTCAGCCTCAGCTGGTTTGATATCTGTTGGCAAAAATACTCTTCTTGGCAATACAGCAAGGCATTCCCAGAACAGACACGAGGGACACTTGTTTCAAGCCCAGCACCAGTTAAAGAAAAATATTCCTCATAGTCAGTATGTTCCTGCAGAGAGTGGAGAATTGTGCAATTCAGTGGCAGAGATGAGTGATTCTTGCGTTTCAGAGCATGTTCAGGCAAGCATTCTCTGTGAGGGAATAAAAGGTGATCCTACAAAAATTTGCAGCCAGCCACAGCTTTTCATGCTTGGAACTGTGAGCATGAGTCTGCAGCTTTTGAGTTGTAGGTCCTGATGATGTGGTCCGATATTTGTTGGTGTCCAGCAAGGCATTGATTTTGTGGTTAAGAGCCATTAGCTCTTATAAAAACAAAATAAGGATTTAATCTTGTCACAGTAAAAAAAAGAAAGAACCCAGCACCTCACTCCACGTGAATGTTTGTTCTGTTTCAAAGGGGGGAATTGTAGACTTGTATGGAAGCCTTCTGGGTCTGATATAGGTTAGAATAATACGGAAGGGTTATCTGGAAGTCATCATTCTTTTGGAAATAAAAAGGATCTGGTGCTTACTGCAATTAAGTATTAATGTGAACAGGAAAAAGGATCAAACAAAATAGTCTTACAACAGGTATCACTTCTATTGCCAGCTGAGTGGTCAGTTAGAGAGGTTAGTGCCATGTGGTACAACTTCTTCCTAATATGTAAACAACATGATTAATATTTTTAAAGCATTGTTCCTGGAAAACTGTAGTTTCAACATAATGGGCATAAAGATTAAATGAGAGGATATGGAAAATATCCTGAACCTTGGAATATCTTCACATTTTTGATCAGCTGCTCAGGGAAGTAACTTCTGCACTGACTAAGGATTGCCAGATTACTGAAGCCAAACCATGTACACATTGCAGCCTAGAGCTGAAGATCTGATATGACTGTCTGTTGTCTTCCTCTGGGCCACAACCAGATGCCTGTATGTTTGTTGACAGAACCTGTCTCTAAGGGATGAGGAAGAACTGCTTGTCTGTCCCACTGCAAAAGCCTGAAGAAGGGAAAACGCTGTTCTTGACAGAATCAGAGAGAGAGCGGAGCTCAGGGGAATTCTTTCTTCAGGGAACTTGAATCTATTTTCTAGTTGTACTTTGCATGATTATTTGAGCCATTGTCTTTTGATACGGTATACAGTATTCCTTTCCTTTGATTCTCTGTCTCTTGTTCATCTTATGTTCTGGTGTTCAACACTTTCCTCTGTATGATGGTGTATTATGTATTTTTAGCAGACATTGAATCTACAGTTGATTCTTCCAAAATCTACCCTGAAGAAACTAAAACCTGTTATGTAACTTGTATGATTATATCAGCTTTTGTTAATACTGTCAATGAAAAGATGAGGAATTTTGAAAAAAATATAAAAAACATTATTATAAACATTATCTTTTGAGTGTCATTTTCACTGATAAATGAAGACAAAGGTTTTTTAGAGTTAAAATATGTTTGTCCTTGATTTTTTTAATTATTATATTAGAATAAAACACAGCAAATCAAGATAAGGAAAAATCTGAATACTTTCAATTTAAACAAAAAACCCTGGTAATGTTCAAAACTAGTAATTCACTGTGTTTTAGATTTTGCTTTTTGTCTCATAGGTTTGTTGCCATGAACAATTTTTAAAATCTTTTCTGGTGTACCACAGAAATGAAAGGCCTATTATTCACCAAACTGTCTCCTGTTCATCCATTCCCTTCTATTTTTGAATCCTCAATTTTCTCTTTGTCTGGCTGCTATCGATATTATATTGTCTCTACATGGTCTAGTCCAACCTCTCACACAATAGCACTCAGTGGTCTATAAACACTAACAAATTAATGCTATATTCAATGGAATGAAGCATTACTTTTGAAAGAGATTGAGGGCTAGCAATTGAAAAATCACAGAAATTTTGCAATGTAATGCAGCAGCAAAAGGAAGGGCAATGCAATCTTAGGCTACAGTCAGAGATTACATTATGGAGCAAAAAAGCCAATAATTTTTCTCTGTACAGCTTGGCTGTGACCGCACCTGGAATATTATATTCAGTCCAGGGCAACACAGAGATATCGATAAATGGGCATTCAGAGAGAAGTGTAACAGCAGTTGATTTACTGGGGAAAGTTTAAAGGAACTAAATAAGACTGTCTTGCTCCTCCATGTAGCATAAGATGGAAAGCAGCATGGCTGGAAGCAAAGCACTTGATGTCACAGGAATTTGGATGCAAAGCTGTTGTCTAAGGAACTTCAGATCTGCATCTACCTCTTACCTTTTTCACCTATTCCATCAGGACAAACCTTCCTGAAACTAAATTCTCTGACAACCAGGCCACAAAAGCAAATTCCTGCTTCTCTGTGGGCGGAATATCTACCCACAGAACAACAAAGCACAAGACCTTCTGCCAGAGATACCTGATATATCTCTGATACCTGAGATATCTCTGCTCTGTCTCACAGGCTAGACTTCTGAGGACAGTACGGCCCACTCCCTTGCCTAACACACCTGGCAGAGGCAAATTACGCAAAGTGGGTAAGAAAAGGGTGAGCTTATTTCCACTTTCCCTTTTGCCTCAGAATTTAGCAAAAGGTATTCAAAGGAAGGCCTACAACAAACAAGATTAATAATTAAATTAAATAAACAGTGTGAAACCCAGCCAAGATCAGGGTCCAGATATTCTTTGGTTGTGCAAATATGTACCGTGGAAAGCCTTGAAATATCAAGAATTTAAGCAAACATTCTGTGATACTGTGATATGTTTGTATCAGATTATGCAGAACATTTGCTTTTCATGATGCTTTCAGAACATTGCACTGCTCCTGCCCAGGCTGTATCTTGTACTTCTGATAGCAACTTGCCCCAAAAAAGACACATCAGACTTCACCAGAAAAACTGCAGGCTATTGCAATAGCCCCAGGGAGTTTATCTCTTGGCTTCTGTTACACGTCTCGGAAAAACCATCATTTTTGCATACGAAAGGTGGATGATAGGAGCTCTGAGCTGACCATGTTTTAGGAACTAATATTTCCAAGTTGGTTGTGTTGAATGTGTCCTGGTTTCAGCTGAGATAGTGTTAATAGCATACCAATGATTTGGTTGTTGCTCGGAGATGGGTGGGGGCCAGGCAGGGCCGCTTGGTAGGACAGGGCCGCTGCCATCATGGCAGGGTGGAGCCAGGGCAGCTAGCAGGAATTAGGCAAAAGGTTATTCCATACCACATCACATCGTGTGGGGGACAGTAAAGCTGTGGGAGGTTGGCTGGGGGCTGGCTGCTGCTTGGTGTTGGCCTGCAGGTGGTGAGGCTTGGTGTTCCATTGCCTTGCATTCCGACGCCTTGTCTTGCATTGCGTTGCATTGTGCTGCATTGTGTTGCTAATGGGGCATCAGTCAGCAGGTAGCAAGTAATTGCATTGTGGATATATATTTTGTCATCATTGCATTTTTGTTCATATTTTCCTTTTTGTCTTAGTAAATAGTTTTTATCTTAACTGACAAGTTCTGTTTTGTTTCAAGTTCTCTCCCTCATCCACCTGGGGGGCTGTGAGTGAATGGCTGTAAGGTGCTGAGCTGCTGGTCAGGTTAAACCACAACAGAATGGAAGCAGTTTGTGCTTTAAGAGCTGAGTATTTCTGGTGCACACTTCATATGAGATATGCTGTGAACCCAGTAAACTACATCCTGCTGAGGAGATGTGAAGAAGGACATCATCAAACACTTATCTGAGCACTTGGGTTCTTTAGAGAGAATTCCACTCTTTACTGTTTTGAAGATTGGATATTTCTAGTTCTGCTAAAATTGTTTTCTGTCTTAATTTTCTTTGCTGTTGATTGAGTCCCTGAAGAAAATATACTTGAGAAGCTAGTGCAAGGAAGGTGGGGAGAGCCCATCTGAGAGGTCTGTACATGGCCCTGTGATCTGCAGGCCCAAGAAGAAGCCGATATTGAGACTTTGACTCAATCCGACTGACCAGTAAATAAACAATTCCCATATGAATGCCCTTGAAAGAGGGATGTGGTCGCAGATAGGGACCCCGACTTACATGGGACAGAAATGAAGTAAAACTGTTGTTATTTATTAGGAGAGGAGAAGAATATTTATTAGGAAAAATAGGAAAAATCAGAGCCTAATATATACACTGAAGAGTTATTTGAAGCTAAGAATCAGTTGTGTAGTAAGAAGTAGAACTTCCTAACTGGCTCAACTATCATTTAGGAACCTACAGTAAAATGTCTAATTTATTATACAAATTAGACCAAGGCCGAATAAGGCATTCTGTTTAATCATAAGGACTGGGAGGGGTGGCAGTGGTGGGGGGGAGGAATGTCACATCTTTGAGCAAGATAGAATATTCTATAAAGTCAAATCTCCTCACTTAAATGAAGGTATTAAAATAGAGTGAAGAAAGTGAAAGAGGTCATGCTGTTTCATGAGGATTACTTTCAAGTAGTTAGTCACTAACTCATGAGAAAAACGGCTCAAGTTTATCTTGCAGGTAACTCAGCTGCTTTATGGTGTGAGATGTGGCTAGTAAAATGACTTATATAAACCAATAAAGGTCAGGATTTCTTGTTAATATATCTGTCTGGGGGATAAGAATGTTTCCTTTCCTCTCAGAATATATTATCTATATATGTTCTTAGTGACATTAAATGCTCGCTTCACCGATTGGTTCAAAAGTGGAGATAATTCTTATCTTCACAGCAGGAAAAGTTTCTGTCAGGAGAAAAATCTGCAGCTCATTTCCAAATTAATGGGAGAAAATTTGCCTTTGAAGGTCATTGCTGGAACAGAGCAGTGCAGGAAAGGAAGAGATGGTTAGAAGTGCCCATGGGTACGAGAGTCATAGAGATGACATGATCAGGCCACAACACTCAGATGTATCCAGAGCACTACTTCATTCTGGGTTTGCCTCTCTCAGATGACAGATAGGACACCTCGTTTGCTATAGATCTACGTACTTTAAGGAAAATTTATGTAGGAAACGTTGAAAAGGAAGTATCAATCACAAGAAGCCTGAAGCACATATGATACTATTCCCCTTAAAGAATTTAATGTGTTAATTATAGTCAGTGGCAATATTTGTGAGTATAATGCTAAAACTGTAGTCCTCTAGTCAGTAGCATGCCGAGATGTCTCTGTATTCTAACCCCTCTTCTTGTTTTACCTGATCTTTGAGTGCTTTCTCAACTCCATCCTTCTGTGGGAAGGATACAGAGACAACATGATTCCATGAACTTCAAACTGCGACAATCCTGACCTCCATTCCCTCACTACTCATAGATGAGAGAAAAGCCAGTTACGTGAGTCGTCTTTTTTTTCCTCTGCCAGGTAGTTTGAGAGGGAATATCATGGAGCAGATGAAACCAGAAATACAAATACTGCTTTGCCAGTGGTAAGGTGGCTGACGTTGGGCAAGTCATATTCTTTTTTGGTTTTTGGTGGTTTTGTTTGTTTGTTTGTTTGTTTGTTTGTTTGTTTTGCCAATGGAGTTAGGTGTGTGATCTAGGTATGCCTTGTCTTTTAAAGGCCTAGACCTAATTTCTCTGAAGTCAAGACAAATTGTCTTATTGTCTTTTGAGGTCATAGGCTTGAAATTAGATGTTAAATCTCCTGAATTAACACTGTCATTTCAAGATCCAGAATCTCAGCCAAAGGTTCCTGAGTTTTAGGGATGCTTCTGTGAAGAGTTCCTTGGGGAAGTGTCATAATTTTTAATCAATTTTTGGGATTCACAAAGTAAGCTGTTGTTGATTACATGATTTATGCTCTCTCTCCATAGACTTGGAGCGGCTTCCTGCATTATTTTACAGTGTTTATTGCTTATTATGGAAACTACATGATAATAGTGGTTTCAATTATAAGCCTATTAGTCAGGTAATTGACAACACAAGTATGCTATAAAGTTACATTCTGCTTGCTTTAATACAAGTGCTCTGTTGTGTTTTTAGGTGGGCAGTGCTGATAATCAGTGCGTAAATGATTTCCTAATTAACTGCTTCTGTCAGAATCCCAGTTTTACCCAACAAGCGAGTTGGCCAAGAGTTAATTTGTTTCTTCCCTTTCACTCTCAGCTGTATCATCTCCCATGATGAGAACCTGTTCATTGCAATAGGAATTCTTGCCCAGAACATGGCAGCAAATGCATACTGTCAGCTGTACTGTCAGCGATTACATCTCTTTTGAGTTCATAGTTGCAGAAGATCACTGAAAACAACAAGGTGATAATGCCCAGAAGAGGATTCTGATTCTTACCCTTGAAATTTACTTCTATGGGAGTCATGGATACTGACTCAGTTCAGCATCAGATTAGCTTTTGCTGTATAATGCCATGCCTTTAACAATAGAAAGAGAATTAAACTTTTTCCGTGGCCTGATCCTATACTTGATGATGTCCAATGACTCTCAGCAACTTCTCAGGACACTTGTAAATGATACCTGAGATATAAATTCCTTATAAGTTTTAACTGTCATTCCTAGCACATCTGAAATATCAGTTATGTTTTATGTAATTATAGAGAGGAGAGATTAAGTATCATGTGAAATTACATAAACTAGGAAAAAAAAGTCAGGAAAAGAACAGTAATGNGATCTGAAGCATGCCCCCAAAACACTGATGGATGCCCAGTAATGACTAACATATTCATCCCTTTTGCCATCTAAGATACAAAGATGTCTGGCTGTGAATTCCTCTTTATAGCAATCAGAAGGATGTAGAAAGTTTACAGTCACCTTCCTGTGTGTGAAAGACAACATGAAAAGCAAACACTGACCTCCTTCAAAATTTGCTTCTCTAGATATATGCATTATGACAGTAATAAAGCTTACTTAAATCCAATAGAATGCCCAAATTAACCTATCACCTGCCCATAGCCTATTAGGAAACTGCCGTATTTATGTTACCTCTGAAACTTTTTTTTTTGTAGTCTAGCCACGGTAGGGCTATTCTGGAGACCATAAATATAAGAAACCTATCTTTCTTAATTATTCTTAAGTCTTCAGATTCTCCTAGACAGATACAAAAGATAGAAGCCAAACATGTTTCTCAAAGCAAATCTTAGAAATAGCAGTTGTTTCCCATCAAATCTCACCCTTGTTTACTCATGACCATCTCAGAGTGACCTTAGGAGTTCTTGTTTGGAGTCAAATTTCTGATGTCCTGTGCTAAGATAGCATGAGATGCATTTTGCTTTAGGACGCCTGAATTATCTGCTGAGGAGCTGGATATCCTGTCATACCAGTTCAGACAATTACCAAATCATCATTCTTTTTGTCTGACTGCCACTGATGCTTTCATCATTGTTGATCACTGCAAATCTCCAACATGTAGCATGTTTTGTGTCATTTCGCTCAATTTTATTCATTTACGTGTGCCCTCCAGCTTTTGTAGGAAGGGAAGATGACTGAAAAGTCTCCTCTCACAGTAACACCGTCTCTTTAATCTCTGAGCATAAGCTGTTTTATTACAATTGGCAGCATGTTCCATTCTGTTTATAGACATTCTAGTAAGACAAGAAAGAAAAAGAAATTTGTTTAATCTTTACCTTCAAAATGTTATTTCTGTTACAGCAGCTCAAAAAGAGAAATGGAAGAAAATATTACTTTGATATTATCAGCGTCCAGAGAGTATGAGAATTACAGTTTGTGGCATAACAGGTACAGTAAAGACAAAAGCCTGTGTGGCCCTTGTTCACATATGGAAAGCAAGATGTCATTGCAGATAGCAAATATTTTTCCTGACTATATGCAAGTGAATCACACTGACTATCACATTTTTGTACCCGGAAAGAGCTTCCAGTACAACCCTTTTAGGATGGAAAAGAGATAGGACCTTCCCACCCAGCATCTCGTTTCCTGTGAGGGTAGTTAGTTAACAGACCTCCTTTTAGTTGAGAAGGCAACACATATAAATCACATGAGGTATTTCTGAAGGAGAGATTATCTTCTGCATCAGCTGTATGTTAAAGATGCCTGTTTCACTATTAGAGATTCCTAGGTGCAGTCATTATTTTCAACAGCAAAAGAATGTGGCATCATAAAATGCAAGTTTGCCTGCAGTCTTACTTATTCTGCTGATCCTAACCGCATTAATCCTGTTATGGCATTTGATTGACAACTAGAAATCAGATGAATATTGGATTTCCTACAGTTCACTACACTGTCAAGAACCTGTTTTCACAGAATCACAAAATGGTTGAGGTTGCAGGTTACTTTGCCTCATTGTCTGCAGTTAGGCTTGTAGTTTTTTTTTTTTTTCCTAAAAATTCACTTTTATTTTCCTCCTTCAACGACTATATTTGTAAGTCTCCTGTAAGACTCTTCGAAAATAACCTTGAACAAGAAACTCGTTTTCTCAATTACTTTGAACATTCCCAGCACACTGGAGATCTTACTGTAAATCACTTTATTATCAATTGTTTCTGCTTACTCTAACTATATTCAGATGACGGACTGACAGCACACGTCTGCATTTTGTGAATTGTTTGTTTAAACCTAAATTTCAAGTTCCAAGCTTAAGGTTTATCATTCAGGTTAACATTTAATTCTCAGATCCTGAAACAATAACATCAGTTCACCAGATTACATCCACAGACAATTTCAGATATTTTTGTCTTGTAGAAAAAAATTGGCACCAATGAATGAAGGGAGATATTGTATTCAGTACTAGACTGAGAAATATGTTGCAAAATAGGAAGTTCACACAGAAATGCTTAGGAAATGAGACCTGGTCATTTCTTGCCGTCTACATAGAATGGCAATGTTATTGTTTGTATGAGAACCGAAATTAAGACTTCAATTGCTTCTAAATTAGAAAGCATACATGCACAGACACATGCACATGCAGTGGAATTAATAAAAAACAGAAATAAAGAGGACAACAACAATGGGATGCAGAGGGATTTTGATTATTTCAGCATGTGGCCTAAACCATGGCAGATTCAGCAAGATGCAGATTTGCATAATGTAATGAGACTGGAATCAAAGTATCAGGAAGATAGACCAAGTGCTAATTAACCAGACACTGCAGTTTAAAAAA
>VXAV01002398.1:620813-634107 GCA_013399715.1 Alectura lathami | reverse complement strand
GTACATCCGCCTAGCATTGTTCAGATACAGACTTGCTCCGAAAGCAGTATAGTGGCACTTATGCGATGCTGTCCCTAAAATACTCTGTTCTGTTTCTGCAGAAGGCTAATTAGTCCCACTTACCCAACCTTCCCGTATCATCTCCTGTGCCACTGCTACCCCTGGATCATCTCTCATTGCCTGTAGCACACATGGCCTAATTCAGGTAAATGTTGTCTCAGAGGAGAAAGGGCTAATGCAGAGCTTATTAATGTCTGCTCACTTCAATGAGCCTCGTGTCCTAATAACAGTAGTAGAAATCCAGCTGAGGGGAGATCTGAAAAAGTAATGGAGTGGTGCAAACAAAAAAGCTATGCTTTTTATAAAAATGTCATTAGGAATATGTATGTGGATACTGTTCTTTCTTTTTCTCAGCCTAAATGCAGTCTTTATAGTATTTAAGAATACCGTAGCATTTTAAAATGTACTGTATCTACCCGGCAAAATGTGTGGAGGAAAAAAAAAAAAAAAAAAAAAAAAAAAAAAAAAAAACAATTGTTTGTTTAAACACATTTGTATTATTAAAGCCTGCAAACTTCCATAACCACTCTGCATTGCAGACTAAGTCCGAGGGAAACAATTGATCAAGTGCATTAAAAGTATGTTGAATGCCTGTAGATACCAATTAATCTTATCTACCCCCTGCTTCTCTTTGTAGTGAAATGAATGATGAACCTACTCCAAAACATCAATTCCCATAAAATGCATACCTTCAAGTAGGAACATGCTATAGGATTTATGAAGAACACAGTGGTCCTGGATACATTGTCTTGTTTGACATTGCTTATACAAAAAACCTTAAAGAAACAAATTGATTGATTTTTATGTTTCATCAAAGCTTAATTCTTCAAGGGGAGAATGCCAATTTGCATTCATCAATAGATAAAGTCAGGTTAGGGTCAAGCTGCTCACTCAAACCTTGTTTTCATATTGCATTTGCTGCACTCATTATCCTCTTTGGTTAGTTTGGAAGGTACAGATGTGAGACCTTTCTCTTCCTATTTAAATGTTTCCTGAAACGTTCAGATGAAGAGTAGAGCAATGCCAGTTACTCTGTGTCTGTGCAGGGCTTTCACAGTTGGCGATACTGCAGGCTGGCTAATTTTTAGACATCATTGCTATAGCAGTAGTCTGTTAGCAGACCTGGAGAAGTCTGTCTCCATCTCTACAAGCTCAGTTAAGGTAGAGTTTGAGAATTTTTACAGCAGATGTGTGACCTAATGCCTGTGCCCTCTCCCAGTTTCACATACAGTCTGAGATAAGCAGCCCACTACCCAAATGGGAGATGTCCATCTAAATTCTGTAGGAAAACTTTATGTTCACTGTTTTCTTTTTGTTCCTTTCCTGAGAGCTGCTATTCCTCTCTCTCATTTGACCTCCAAATCCCTCTGGTTTTTAGGGCACTGTCTTTTCCTTAGAGTAGCCATGAAATCCTTCCTAATTCTTCCCCTACTCATCTGAATCGAACCTGAGTCTTTGTCAGCTCGGGATTCATTCCAGAAATCCTTGCTTCTAGGGGAAGAGAATAGGATCTTGCTCTTATCCCTGACTATAAGACATGGCTCCTATTTCTATAGACATCTCTGAGGAGAAAGCCTCATGCAGTTCATATTTTTAAGTGGCTTCCGCACACTGTACAGAAACAGGTCAGCTGCCATCTTACCTGCACACCTACAAAATAAGATGTCCAAACTCAAAGATAGGCCCGCAGATCAGCCTAGTTTTCAGCACCTGTCTTCTACTGATACTACTTTACATGATCTACATAGGTAAGAAGTTGCATAATTCTTAGCCTAATTGTAGACCAATATAAAAACACATTTCCTCTCCTTCTACAGTTTTATTGGCAAAATACCTTTCTGGCTGCTTTTTCAGTTTGTTATTGAGATGATAAGATGCACTAATGTAAAGAAGTCACATCTGTTAGACAAGGGGACAGTGAAACCCCAAGCATTTCCTTTGAACTGAATGGCAATATTCAGTGGCTCTGATGTAATTAGACAGCCCATTGCTCAGTCTAGTCAGGAACATAGGACTAAGAAACGCTATTTAGAAGGGGCTGGATAGTTATTACACAGCCTGATCCAAGAAAGCGCTTGTGCATGAGCTCCTGTTTAAGCACACATTTAATTCTTCCTCCCACTGCAGAACATGTTAACATGAGCATATGCATACTTGACTTGAAGAATATGTTAATCATATTTAGAGAAGAAACTTGCAGGGCTCTCTTCATGCAGACCATCTTATAATATTTAATGCTTCTACCTTTGCAGTGCTCTTGTGATAGAAAAAGCCTGCTATTATCTTCATTTTCTAAATCCAAACTGGGAGCTGAGAAACAAGGTTAAAAAAACTAAAGCTAATGAAATTGTGTAGGCTCTCAGCAAGCAACTGATTCTGACAAATTGAAGTTAACTGATATGTTTGTCATTAGGAGGAAAGTAAACTGAATTATTTTTTTGCAAGTATGGGCCAAAAGGACTAATCCTGAAAGGTGCTTTGTGATGTAATTCCCAGTTATCCCAGTAGTAGGCATATGTCAAAGAATTCGAGCTCTCCTCTTCAAGCAAATCTGAAGTGAAACTGAAATTTGCATTTGCTGTGCAGGACATCTAACCCAGCCGTGTTTACTAGGGCTATGGGAAACAAAACTCTTAACACCTGAACTTCCGGTTTTGACTCTCACCAAAGTGCCATCCACAGGCTACCAGGCGCTTTTATATCAGTCTGAACTTGGCCCAGAGAAATGGACAAAGTGTTTAAAAATCTACAGAAACTGGTATCAGAGGATACAGTTGGCTTATTTCATTAAAAGAAGGAGAAAAGAAGAATAAAAGCTAAAAGATTTATGGAGAGAAAAACAAACTATTTGTTTAAACATATAGTATTACAACTGATGATCCAATGTTAAATTTCCTAAATTTCCTCTAGAGGAAAAACAAGATGAAAATAAGTCAGGTAGATTTTCAAAAGTACTTTAATATCACAGTGGAAATTGATAGGAAAAAAAAAAAATGTTGAATTGATTAATATGATAAACTCCTAAATTAGATGAGTTCTGTTAATGAAATAATTCCAAATTCCCACTTGCCTAACTCTTGGCAAAGATCTCTTATGCAAATCACTCTTCACAGTAGTTGAAATCAATCAAAGTTTCAGAAAGGAGAGTAGAGTTCTTTGGCTGCAAATTCACAGGAATTTACTTTAAAAGTCCACAGTTATAATACACTTCACTTTCCACTTTTGCTCTTGGTTTCAAGATTTGTGCCAGAGGGCAGCAAAATGCATCTGTTTTCCATTAGCCTTTTCAGTAGGACTGTCATAAATTTCTTCCTTATCCTCAGGACAAATCAACAGGAGCACAGACCACTGTATGCACGAAGTAAAACTAATCCGTTACGCAGGAGAAAGGTAATTTTGTTCCAGTTCATTTGTCTGTGTGCATAATTTATTATATTATAGACCAATGAGTTTGGCATCAAAGAAAAAGAACAGAATTGACTAAAAATAATATAAGCTATGTTGTAAAAGCAGTGGAAAGTTTTAATTTCCTAATGAGCACATTTAATCCAGGTAGATGACTGTGCTCTGTGATAAACCAATCGAAATATAAATTGCATTTACAGAAGCCTGCATGCACAAATCCACACAGAAAAGCATTACATTCCAAGGAAAATATCTGAAGCATATTGGAATCAGAACTGTGATGACAAGAACACAATAAAACAAAATAATACCAAGTGCAAATATGAAAAGCTTTGTGATGAAACACTGATTATAGAGCCCTGAAGAATGATCTGAATGATGACTTCCAGGGTTACTGTTCCACTCCATAAAATTTATTTTAGGGCTGGGTAATATTTAGATGCAGATTCTGCCTTCTAGCAGTCTGAAGTATTGACACAGCAGCAACAGAATTTAAACATGTTAAAGAACTGTATAGCTAAACAAGCAGAGACGCTGGATGCAGTCCTACTTGCTATTAGGACAATACTTACAGATCCTGCCAATGTAAGTCCTGTGATGAGATTAGTTCTGCTCAGGAAAAACGTGGATGATATAAGGTAGTAATTGCAAAATGGGGTTCTGTAGGAATAGAATTACTTCTGCATGGAAGTAACCCATGCCCTGATGAATAATGAAAAGATGTAACAAAGTTTCTCAGATTTCTCATTTCAAATTGAATTCCAGACTTATGTTCTGCAGATTTAAAATGTAACATTGCATTCTGAAATAGCTTGTGTTTCTTTCTTTGCATTTTTAAAGCCATCCAAGCATAACATAATTTCCTCACTTTCTCTCCAGGGTTTTCTTGTTTTAGTCATGATCAGAAGGAAAGTAAATGTCATTACCTCAAAACTCTTCCTGCTGTCACACTTGTAGCAGTGCTGCTCAGTCCTTCCCTTTGAAAGTACAGAAAGATTAGGCAGAGGAAGGCTGTGGTTCAGGCAAGGTACGTGTACACACCATGGGCCAGTGAAAGAAACAGAATCGGAATTCAGCATCCTGAATCCCGGTCCAGTGCTATGATACTGCACCAGAGCTGATGAGAGCAGGCAGATAACTTACTCCACTGGGAGACAAACAAAAGATTTTAAATGCCAGTCGGGCTTGGGAACAGCGCTACTTTGACACTTCGAGCCTAAGGTCCACACCTCTCTGCCACTCCCTGTCTTGTGCTTTAACTGCAACCTGTTTGGGCAAGGGACACTCTCTTTCAAGCCTTCTCTTGGGGCATTTCTCACATTGACCTCTTTTAAGTCATTTGTACTGAGCCCAGGCTCATTTTGTTTTCACACAGACAGGGACACAATCTCAATCTAAATACATGGGAAAACCTAGTTTTGTTGCACACTGCATCTAATCAGAAGCATCTATTCTTTAGGGAAATACATTAGTATGCATGTCACAAACCAGAGAAATATCTATTTTTTAATGTCAATCCAAGTGTCAGTCTCAGATTTTAAAGACTTTAAATCCCCATAAAACAACATTATATGTATTCTCATTTCAAAAATAAATACAACAGCCAAAAATTCAGCATTCAAAATTCACCAGCAACCTCACATTATTTACTGCTGATGCTTAATGATCCACCATTAAAAAGAACAAACAAACAAATTACAAAAACAAACAAACAAAAAACCCCTGCAGCCTAGAAAATACTATATCTTGAAATGTATTGGAATAACTCAAATACATTAATTCCTGTCACCTGAGCAACGGTCAATATGAAAGAACACAGCATTGCAAGGATGGGGTCTTAATCTGGATCATAACAAGACAATGGATCTTTAATGCCAAATCTCTTAGACACCTTAGCATCAAAAAACCACTTGTATGACTCCTAATTGAACCCATGCCAACAGACCATCAGCTTCAGTAAGACAGTATCCACCTGAAAATGGGTAATAAAGTGGAGGCTAAGAAGCGTTCCCAAAAGACAGGATGTCTTACTTCCAGCTCACCTGTGTGCTGCTTCCTTAAAGTTGGTTTGCACTCATTGCTCAAGTATTTAGAGAACAGACAAATAAACCAGCATGTTTTTCTCTGGTAGAAAGAAAAAAAAAATAAATAAGGAAATAAGGTAGAGGATTCTAAGAAGCAACTGTGATCTGACATTTTAGTGGGAGACACTGGGACGAAAGAAGAAAAGAAGAAATGTGTCTTTGTGCTGTTTCATGGTTAAGTATAAGACCAGGACTTACATTCTCTATAGGTTAAACAAGGAGCAAGAATATTAGACGAAATTAAATCGGAGTCAGACTAACTTACATCAGCAGAGGAAGCTAAAAAAAATAGTAAGGCAACAGTCCTCTTCGTTTAACCGCTGCAGGGATGAGAAAGGCAGTCCATTTGTTCCAGGACAGGTCCAGAACTATCAAAGAAAATTTACACTGCTTTTCTCCTTTTTCCTCTGTGTGTAGCTTTTGGCATGACTTTCTGTGATTATCATCAAATAAAGAAGGAAAATCTTTTAAAGAATTATTTGCACTTCATGGAAAAGGCAGAGGAGGGCTCTTTGGACAAGACAGTTTTGTGAGTAGTCTAAATCTTAGGAAGCGCCATCTCAAACAAAGATTTAGCAGTGAGACCAAAGACCTGGATACCTGCTAAACCTTCACTGACTGCAAACATCTGCTCCCAGCAGGAAGGTTAGCGCATCCATGGCCCCAGCTTCTGTGCACTACCACCATCTAAAATCTAACATTAGTCATCTCCCTCTAACCAGATATGCACAGGTTAACTCAGAGCTGGTTACTGCCTTCTCTGGTTCAAATCTTCTTTCTTCTCTGAGGTTTCCCAATGCCTGTGAGAGTCCATCCAAATTGCCCCCCTGATGGCAAGGGACACCATTCTACAAAGGGAGAGCAGTGGCAGAGGAGCTGTGTCACATCAGTTTAACCATACATGCTTTTTTGCCAGGCACTGGCAGGGTGTGAAGCTCCTCTCCTGTTTGGTGCCTGAGGTGAGGCTTTTGGCAGGGGCGCAGCACAATGTGTTTGACAGTTGTGGCTGCGCCTGCCAGCAACTGGATTTACCCTCTTGCTGAAAGCAAGAGACTTGGGGGACAGGCACTCCCTGAGAAGAGAAAACTTCACCCTTTCACTAGAGACACATTATGCCCTTGCAAGGGAAGGAAATTTCACAGATTCTCTGACCATTTTCATCCCTTGAGCAGGAAGAGGCAGAAGTGGAAATCAGTAGGAATCAATATGAGAAGATAAAAACCAGAAGGAATTTGAAGAAGAAAAAGATAGAAAAAGATCAATTAAATCAATATATAGGAGTTTTTCTATGAAACTGTGCTGAACATTTATGACAATCCCTAAGCGACTTTTAGGTGACATGGCAACAGAGCATTAACTATGGGTTTATAAATATCACTTGTGTCAGGGTATTGACAGAGGCAGTTTGATAAGAGAAGTGACATTCTGCCCAGGGAAGTTGTG
Source organism: Alectura lathami (assembly GCA_013399715.1). Taxonomy (NCBI): domain Eukaryota; kingdom Metazoa; phylum Chordata; class Aves; order Galliformes; family Megapodiidae; genus Alectura; species Alectura lathami. The sequence continues at coordinate 627,115 of VXAV01002398.1, read as the reverse complement.
GATGCCCCATTCTTGGAAGCATTCAAGGCCAGGCTGGATGGTTTCCTGGGTAGTCTGATCTAGTGGCTGGCAACCCTTCCCCTTGGCAGGGAAGTTGGAACTAGATAATCTTTGAGGTCCCTTCCAACCCAAGCCATTCTATGATTCTATCTTCTATGGATTACAGGCAGAGGGTAGAACAGCTACTCCTCTCTTGCATGGTCACAAGCAGCCCTGCCTTTCCCATTTAGAGTGAAAACAGACACTTTTCAATGCCAAGAACCTCAATTCAGTGGATTTACTGTCAGAGAAGAATGAATTTTAATGGCTAGATAAAATCAACAATTTCACCTGGTCACCATAGTTCAAAGACAGAAATACTGATAAATGCCTGAATTTTTGGATGTCCAAGATGAGACAAGACTTTGAGAGATCAGATTATGAGGAAATTATCCTTCTCCTGAAAAGGAGCTTCTGCTCCTTTATTTCCATTTCAGAAACAAACAAAAAAAATATCTAGAAACTTTTTGAACTCAGAAGTTTTATACAAATGTGAGTTGTTTGTTTATACATATTCTTTTTTTTTTTTTTTCTTTTTCCATAATGTCATGCAGTACTCACAAGATCCTGTTAAAATATTCAGTGCCTTCCACTCTAGAGATGGCTGCATTTCACAGGTGAGTGGAGTGATCACTGCATGCAATATCTCTAGAGCACTTGCTGAACTTCTGTAAGCTTTATTATTGCAGATTCAATCTGTCTAAGAGGAAAAAGGGCATCCAAATGGCACTTAAGAAGGAATAAGAAGCCCTTCATAAAGCTATTAAGAAATTAATAATTACAGGAAGACATATGTAATTACATCCAGAAGATCAATGCAGTTTTTAATGAAGAAGAATTTCAGGACCCTAAATACAAATTGAGACAGGAAACTTTTGCGGCTCTCCCACACAGCCCCTGTTCGATAGATGTTGCCAGGGAACAAAGGAATTGTTATGTTGTCACACAAAACAAAGTGATTTGTGCATCCTACTCATGACATTGAGGCAGCTGGTTTGAGCTGCAAAACCTTGTCTTCTTTGAGCTATGATTATACTTGATGTTTACAAATAGTTCTAGTGTGAAAAACCTCTAGTGTACTCTCTAGAAATGGGGCAAAGGATATGAAAAGTTCCCTCCTGTTCAAAACTGTTTCTATTTTTCAGCGGAGATGAAAAATCCTTTAAAAAGGATTTTTAAATCTTCCCTCTCAGTCTGGAGAAAATTCTAAATAATGACATGACAGAGAATGCAAATCATCATCATCCCCTGCCAGCTATTGAAGCTAGGAGACAAAGAAGGGCATCTGCATTTTGAGCACCTGTGTTAGTGTTGCAGGTCAGTCAAGGAAGAACAGGGAGAATACCATCTCTCTTTTTCTCATCTTCATTTCGATCCTTTGGGTTTGTGTGGGCAAGCAACACACGATCAAAAAAGCAATTCCGTTGGATGGGAACTTTCCACTGCTTCTTACACTCTGTCAAGAAAATATACGAAAGGGAGCAAGTAAATAATTGTTGTATATGATGGTGAATTTTTTGGGATCATAAGAAGAAATCAAAAAATTAGCAAGTCCACACAAGGATGTGACACCATTTCAGGTAAGTCTGCAAAAACCAGACACACCACTTGTGTCCAGCAATGAAGCAGATGTACTTCACACAGGCAAATACTCACTACAGCAATTTGTGAGTTTTATCAAAATAGCAAAATAAAAAATAAAATAATAATAATTAAAAAAACCTCTAAACAAGCTGAACAAATCCTGAGCATCACAGAAACAGAGCTATTGTTAAAATTCTAGGGCATTAAGAAACAAGCGAAAATGTGGTACACAGAGTGAAGGTAAGCATCAGCTAGACAAAAAGAGGAACATTAAAGGAAAATATATATGTCCATGAACCCTGGAAAGGAAATTCTTTCTTGGCCTTCTCTCTTTCTGACCCTTCAGCATTCAAGTGTATCTCTGTGCTCTCCTTTCCTTACAGCTGTTTCCAAATTCCATACGTTTGCACCTCAGCAGGAGAAATAACAAATAATGCTACAGCTGCAACTTATCTCTAGCAGGTACACAACTTAATTAAAAGTAATGCTGTGCCTGATCAATGGGGGTGTAGAAGGGAGAAAACAAACTGGTCTTAGCACAAAACAGACATTGAAGAATGGTTGCAGTTAAAACATTACGGAAGTTACTCTTGAGAACAATTCCTCACTCTCCAAGAAGGGTGGGAACTAGTTCTGCGCCAGATTCGTTTTGCAGGAAGTATATCAATTTATATCGGCCCAAGATCTAGTTTAAAGTGAAGCACATTTGTGGGAATTTTGTGGTCAGTATCTGTCTGAAGAGTTCATTTGGCGTGATGGCAAGAAAAAAAAAAAGAGAAAAAAAAACAAAACCTCTTCCAAATAGAAAGAAAATCCCCAAATACCAAAATACTGGCTCCAGTAGTACTATTTGAGAAGGTGGTGAAGAGGACAAGCTCTCAAGAGGCTGTGAGGATTAGTGGGGGTTTCATAGGAAAGACACTTGCACCTGTAAGTTTGAAGATTTGGATGGTCTGATTCAACAGGAAAGAACAGAACAGAACTGACACTGAAAAAAAATTTACCCTCAATAGAATGGTCACGTTATGAGATAGCATGCCCAAACTCCTATTTTCACAAATCAATACATATTATCTTTTTTAATCTGCTCCATTCCACTGTTACAATATTACTTCTGGGTGTACGTGTGCCAATCCATAAATATGACAGACACTATGTTGATTTAGTTGTAATATGCTGAGTATCTGGCTACCGGATTCAGCCTGGAGAAAATTTCTGCACTTAAATTAACAATACCCTTGAAAATAGAAATCTTTCACTACTGAAGAAGAAAAGGATTGCTTAAGACTGCATTATGTGGTCACAGGGTGCGTAGAAAGATGTGCAGATACCAAGTAGGGGAAGGAGATATCTGATACCTTGTCTAGTCCCACAGAAGGCCTTATGCAGGATAGCTGTAACCCCAATAACTGTATGATGTATACTCTGATTATTGATGCGAATTTGACTTGTAAACTTGCAAAGACATAACAGATGTAGAAGACATAGCAATTAAAGGACAAGGGTTTAACCCACCACATGAATTTCCTCTTATAGGTGAGTTTTTTCAATTTTATTTTGAAAGAAGCCTTTGCCTGGCTATGGGTTTTCAAATTGGACTGGGAATTAGGTTTTCTACCATAAATAAAAAGTATCGCATATGATAGCCTCCTGTCTGTAGTATTTCAATTTGGGTATGGGGAGGGATTAAACCCAGGAATACAATTTCCAGTGCAGCTGTACTATCCACTGTGTTACCAGCTAAAAATGCCTGGATTAATGGATTATTAATCAAATGGATTAATAATATACACCAGAATTTCCTTTGCTTTCCATACAAGCATAGAATAAGGAAAAGATATTTCAGATTGAACAGAACATTTTGTATGATGTTTGTTTGCTGCTTGTTTCAGTAACAACCTCCCAATTAAATGTTATTAGTGCTGGTTTTTACTTTGATTTGTTAGTGTGTATATTGGACTAAAAATCAATTACTCATTTCAGCACACAAATTAGTGTCCTCAGCACTTTTTGTAGGATAATAAATGCACTTAGCAGGATATGAACTTGAACAACAAGACCTCTGTTTTTACTATTATTATTTCTCTCTCTCTCTCCTTCTTTATTTCTTTTTCTTTCTCTTTCTTTCTCTTTCCTTCTTTCCTTCCTTCCTTCAACATATTAGATGTATGAAAGTTAGGAGAAATGTGAACATCTCAGTTTGCTGCTATGCTTTGCTGTCAGAGGCCTGCCTGGCATGTTTCTGTATTGTGGATGGAGAGACAGCCTCAGAATTGCTTTGATGCACCTTATATGAATTCCATATTCTGCTACTTGTTTATAAGGTCCAGGTCTTCAAAAAATGACTGCTATTGTTTGGGCAGCACTCACACAAAACTTAGTAGAAGGTTATCAAACGTGTACTGCATTTGAGCAGCCTTACCCATTTGAACTAACCTTGCCCATTTGAGATAAGAAAGAGTTGACCATGCATCTCCAGTGCTCTGTCCTCCAAGTTACAAAGGTCAAAAAGAAGAGGAAAAACAGGCAAATTCACTTCGACTTTGGAAGTCATATATGTATATTTCAATAGTCAGTGACCATTTGCATTATCATGGGCATTGAAGAAATCTATCTAACCTATGTGTGTCTGGGAGCATTACATTAATGATCCTCTTTGCCTTTACTATTTCTTAAAGCTGTTTTACCACAAAAGCAGAGCAAATAAAGAGGCAACTTCATTTAAATTCACGTCAGTACCTAGCCATAAAGAATTACAGCAATTGTTCTGTCCCCAGAACATGGTCAGTCTCCGACAAAATGTATTAGAGTCACTAAAGATAGGGTCCTGCAGAGTTTCCAGCCTTTTAGTATGTGGTCTGGCAGCCTTCCTACTGTGCCAGACTTTGCAGGAGCCCTGTATGAATCCCTGGGCTCTCGACCAGGAGTCCATTGACAGGCTTTGGGAGCCAAAGCTGTGGGGTTTGGCATTGGTTGGTCTGTCTGCATTGATGCAGCTGAGTACATCTGTGTGTACACCCATCATCTGTGCAAAGCACGAAAGTTTCAGGCAAGTTCACTTCACTCTTATCTGTAGCATAGTAAAACATTGACTTCTAGTGGCTGAAACCATTTTGAGAAACATTTGAGACTGTTCAGAGCAGTGTCCTGGGAGCTCAGTTTCTCCTCTGGTTTATGCTAATAAAACGAGATTTAAATATGAATCATGACTGGTAGTGGACTGAACAGGCTATTGTGCACTTCTGTTTTACTGTTAAAAGGATGGTTGTATACTACTACTATCACCTTTATGAAGACTGACAAGCATTATTGGCCATGTATATGCCTAAAGTTATATAGCAGCTGAAGTTTCTTTGCCTAGGAAGATTTTTTTCTTTCATTCAGATAAGAAATGTGTCATCATCTGTTTTGCCTTTTCCCCCTGCTATAACTGTTCAAGCCCTCTCATAATTTCTCCTACCTAATTTCCAAAGCAGCTAGCTTATACATGCCTGTCATAGAGAAGAAAAAACAATTCTGATTCCTCATCAACCAAATATTGTTTCACTTATGGTTTTCTTTCTCCCTCCTTCTGTCATGATCCTCTCCCACTCCCCACTCATCCAAAGGAGCACTTTGACAACAACAGAATTCATTAGTCAAGCCAGCTCTTGTGACTTTATAACTCATTTTCCCTTGTTACTCATTGTTGAATCATGGAGAAGAAGGTGGATGTCTTGATCTTGAAGATAGGACAATGATACAATGCATTTCCATCAGGTGCTGGAAGAAAGGTTACCACCTGCTTCATACAGAATTCAATTAGGCAGACAGTGAGGTGAAGTTTGTATTAACTCCTATAGATGCCAAAGTGCTTTCAATCTCTTTCTGTGCAATCTCTTTCCTCTAAAAGAGTTTTAACTAATCACAACTTTAGCTTAGTTCTGTTAAAAAAGTAGGAGATCGATTTCATTTCAATGCCCAGAGAGCAAAATTTAGATTCCCAGATGTTTTATGGAAACCACCAAAAGAGATTCAACTGAGAAGCAAGTCTAACATTAAATAAATTATCTAGCCAAGTATTTCTGTTACACTCCTACCTGGGCATTTTTCTATCACAAAGCATTTCCTACTTGTTCAGAAGGAAATGTGGACAGACTCGAGCAGACCGGGTTTCACCTGTTTGTGTCTTTAAAGGCAGGGCTGTACCAAATTAAAGTTAACTTTTAATATATTACATTTGGCTTTTAGATCTAAACACTCTGGGGAAAGACATTACCACCAGATGAATTTAACACCTCTGGTTTTAGTGCCAGTGAAGGACAGGAGGTCATATGAGGTCTCCTTTTGTAGGAAATTATCAGGTCTAATGCTAACTTAAAATAAAAACTGAAATTTTTGTTCCCTGAAACATTATGGACTGCCACTATTTTAACTCTTAATGTTTGGAACAAGTTAAAACTTTCTCTTTCTTTTCTTATTTGTGGGTATGCATATGTGTGTGGGTATAAAAGTTAAATATCTGTATAAAGCTGATAAATGCAAATGAATAAAAGATAAGTTTGGAAATGATAAAACAGTTTTACAAAAAAATTAAACTTTCTGATATTCTCAAATCTAGTCATGTCATTTCAATTTGCTGTTCCAACAAATTGACCTTTTGAGGCAGTTTGATATTTAACAGCCTCCTTTTTTTTTTT
>VXAV01002398.1:436260-447512 GCA_013399715.1 Alectura lathami | reverse complement strand
CGTTCATAAACTCTTCTTTCTGTCTACTGAGTTTCTCATGCTGCCTCCTTCTACAAAAACACAGACTGAAAAGATTTTTCTGTCCTGTTGACCTCACCATGATTATTTTCTTAATTTAATATCCCACAAGTTGCTTTAAGTCTGACCGCCACCTCCAGTAAGCAATTTATAACTTTTTTTTTTGTGCAAATAATTGATAATAGTTCTGTGTGCCTAATTATTCATGTGTAGGCCACAGTACTGTTATAACCAAAAATTAAATAATCAGCATTTAATTAATAGTCTCTAATATTTCTATTTAAATCTCACTAATTTAAGATTTATCCTTGGCAAAGGTTTCCAGTGCTTCCTCTGTTTAGTGTTTACCCTACAGCAAAAGGCAGGGGGGGTGGGGAGGGGCACGAGACAATAAATGATCTCTTCCCCTAGAATGAAAGCTTACAAGGAACTTTTTTTTTTTTTTTCTCAATGCTAATTCTATATATCCATTATCCCTTTTCCTCTGTGTTCAGTAGTAAGATGAAAGTGAGAGAAGAGGAAGAATCATGTGAAAAAATACAGACAATATCTCTCCTCCTTATGATCTACAATAAATAATAAAAAGTACACCTTCTTAGGAAATTAATCAATAGAATATCTGAATGAATTGATGGCTACTATGTTTCCCAGATTCCATGCTAAAAAAATCACAAGAATTATTGCAGAAAAAGTTAACCACTTTTCAACATGCTCTACTAGTAGTTCTGTTAGAAAAATATTTATTGATGAAAATATGGAGGTTCTGTAATTCCTCTCTGGTATTACTAGACTTACAAAGCTGTGACTTATCACAGCTTTCTGACCATGGGAAAGGTTAATATTTAAATTTAAAGGTATTTTCTACCCTTTTTTTTTTTTTTTTTTTTTTCCAGGAGTTTCTTTAACCACAAGGATATCTTCATCTGTTTGATCACAGGATGAATGGAATTCAGATAAGAGGAAAAATATCACAACAGCAGTGCAGTGTTTCAGGCCAGTTCTGGCTCGGGTCTGGTGAAGACTCAGTGGTTGTGTCTGTGGCATGGGGCACGTTCACCCAAAAGACCCCTCCAGCCTGATCTCCCTGCAGTCCAGGCACAGCCAATGAGGCTGCCCAGAGCAGTGTAGGAACAGGTCTTTTAAAATCGAAATGGTTAAACATTTTCTAGTTTTGAACCAGAAAAATCTGTAAAATCTGTAGGAGGATTATTCTGTTACAAAGATTTCTGAGTGCCCCAAGACTCTGCTGAAGACAAACCATTACTCAGGAAAATGTTGTTAGCTGCTACCCATGTGGCCTAATGACAACTTCAAACAGCAGAGCTTTCGATGTACCTCCTCACATTCCTCTGCAGCGTGTGTTTGCAAACAGTGCATGCCGTTCCTTAGAGCACCAGTGTTGGAATAAAAGCTGTGCTTCTGCTCCTGACCATGCTGCCCGCTTCTCTGTATGACTGAAGGTGAAGGTGTTAATGATCTGTTTGCCCCCATGGTAAATAATCTGGTTCTTTGGATTCAACATGAACATTTACACTACTATCATTTTCTGAATTATGATATGCTCAGTGGGGGCTGTTTGTAGATTTATCTGCTTCTCACAGGTGCAAACTAAAACACAGAGGCTCAGAGGCTTTTCACTGGTGTAGCTGTGATACCACACTGAGCCATGCCTTTCCACAGGTATATCTGAGTCACGTTGCTACACAAACACGGCCTTGTTTTCTTGGGAGGTTCCTAACCACTCTTACAGTGTATTTTATGCTGATTTCACTTTGTTGAAAAGATCAAACATCATTAGTGCCTCCCAGTCACAGCTGAGCAATCATCTTATCGAGAGGGAACATCCTGTACTAGAGGCCTTTCCCACTGCTGCCCATTACATGATCAGCAGAGTTTACAGGGGCCCTCAGTTCCCCTCCCCTGGAGCTCAGAACTGGGATGCTAATATCTGGCTGTGTCCTAGCAGTGGCTTTGATCTGCAGCTAATTAACATTTTCAAGGCACTTCCTAGTCGCCAGAAGACAGGGCCATGGTGGTCCCCAGCAGAAAGCTGTGGGCCCATGCTGTGACGTGGCTGGCAGAGTGCACTACTCCGCCAAGATGTCCTCCTGGTTGTTTTGAGACAATTAGCTGATCCGATACCCACTGCGCTTGGTAATTCTTATCTGACATAACAAATTTGCAAAAGCACACACTTCTATGCATGCTAGCTGGAACGTGTCTGGAGGGCAGGCTGCTGAAACCAGCGCAGAAGTGTCTGCGAAACTACTGCCACAAACGAAGAGTAGATGGTGAGTGACAAAATTCTCAGAAAAAGCAAAATGTCACCATTCTGCCAAGGCGTGGGAATAGCATAACCATAACCCAGTCAGGGGAAGGTGAAGCTGTTACTCAGAATTTGTTTTAAAATGTATTAGACATACAAATGTGTGTGCAGGCACTAGACCAGCCAAACGGCTCTCGTTGCAGAAGGCAGCCGCTCCTTCACGCCTGGCGACCCAGCGCTGTGGAGTGTAAGCAGCAATTCAGCTGAAATTTAGGAGCAGCTGTTGCATTTGGGTTTATGTAAAGCTGTTTTTCTCCAGGAAATCATTATTTGAAGTAAATCTTGTCCATTAAAGAGACATGCTTGAGCAGTTGCATAATGCAGCATAGGGTTTGTTAAACTGGAAAAGCATAGGATATTCAAAAGCCTAATGTGGATAGCAAAACAAACAGAGATTTAAGATGGAGCATCTCTATGTCTGAAAAATACCTACTTTTAAAAAATCCATCTTATAAACTCAGTGTTGGGTACTCTTAAAAAACAGACACACACAAAATCCCCTTGTCTTTTTCATTATCTCAGAATGAGATCCTCAAAATAGATACATCTCTGATTAATGAGGATATATTTTCTTTTAAAATACAGGCTTCATCTTTTTACACCCTTTTTGCTTGCATTTTCAAAACAATCTTCCCTGTGCATGAGGATATGAATTTGACAGCAACACTGTCTATGTTCAGAGATGGTGAATAAATCAACGAGAGTTTTAAAATAAAGATTCAAAAATATATAGAATTTATCTGAATAAAGGAGAAATGTTTAAATATTAACACCATATTGGTACATTAAAAAAAAAAAAAAAAACCTCCTATTGTGACATATTGTTCCAAATCCTCACTTGGAACAAACACTCAACAGTAATAGAATTGAAAACTGATTGTTACTTTTGGGTAGAATTTAGGTTTTTTTTTTTTTTAATCTTAGAATTGGTATAGTCAAATATATCCACAAGAAATGATTCAGAAGAAAAAGGAAATGAAACTAACAGAATATATTTATTAGCATTACTTTACTTTAAAGCTCTTATTTCACATGGTCTTGACACAAGAACTGAAATACTTATTTTTAATTAAAAGCTGAGTCTCATATTTATGCACATTCAGCAACCCAAAATTTGTGATAGAAGTACTCAGAGCAGTAACATTTGATCTAGTTAAATAACAAGAGTCTGTATTACAGAGGCTATTTCACCTCCCTTGCACTGAAGTTGTTCATATGCAGTTACTCCTCCTGTTACAACAGGGTGAATCAGATTGTACCACACATTTTTTCTCACCACATTGGATGGCCACACCTATAGTTTTGCATCGAGCAATGCAAATTTAAGTGACATACCCAAGATCATACCAGAAGTTTGTTGCAATGGAGGAATTCAATGCAAAACTGCCAAAATCACTTATAAGTTTCCTCTTGGTTGAAATCCCCATCCCCCTGGAACCACCTTCCATTAGATGCCATAACAAATTACATTTCATGCAGTACAGTGGTGATTGTGTACTCCAACAAATTGTGAATATTATCCAGTGGATGGCTTATGATCAGTGCACATCAGCAGAGCCCAGAAGGCTTGCTTCTATTTTCAGTTGTACTACCACAGCCTCTGATCCATGACAAGGTCACATGAGTCAAAGAAATCCCTGGCTGCTTGTCTCCAATAATTAAACACTAAAACTTTTCAATATGCACCCCAAACTGGGAGGTCACTGTGACTGCCTGTGTAAGTACCTTTGCAGAGAGAAAATACCATGTCCTAAAGGGCTCTTTAATCTATCCAAAGAAGTCTAATGAGAACTGAGAGCTGGTTGTTTAGAGCCAGACATATCTGAATAAGAAACAAGACAAAGATTTTTAGCACTGAAATTGAATAGCCATTTGTACAAATTAGGAAGGTAAGTGATAGATTTTGCAGTTTGGGAAATCATTTGTCAGCAGACATAGGTAGCTTTCTAGAGAAAATTATCTGAACTAAGAGCTGGTTACTGGGCTCAGCTCAGGAACAACATCACCTAATTGTCATGCATGTGAAATGTCTGTGATGGCCTAATAGCTTCAGTCTCTTGAATTACAAGCTACATTGTCCAAGAAAGTAGAAAGTATAAAATTCAACAAGTTTGTGAAATCTACTGGCTTAGTATAACATACTTATTGTTTAAAAACAATATCTGCATATCTTAAAAACCTAGTAACTATTTTTAGTTGTTCAGTCCAGTTGGAGATGACAGCTGATATGACAATCTAAAATAAAGCTCTCCAATTGTGGCAGTCTGCAAGCAAGAGTCTTCTGAAACAGCAGTTCTGCATGATTTCCTAGGAATAAATCTGCTGCCTTGAGACATATGGAATAAAGAGGAACCTCGTGCAAAACAGCTCCAGAGGGATGGCAGTAGTGAAGTAGTAGAGAAGTGTTACAATGATGGTTATCCAGAAACTGGAGGACAGGCCTCAAAGAACTACGTAACGTGTCAGTTCCTTGTAGAAAGGCCTGGATTTACCTAATTAGGCCCAGTGTCCCCCAGGTAAATGGCCACTAAAAACTATCCAAGTAGTCTGTAACTTTTGCATAAAAATATTTTAGGTGAAGAAAAGATCTTTTATTCAGGAGCGCTCTCCTCTGTGGCAGTGGATCGGCATGATTTCTACTGATTGCTAGCAAAGAAGATATTGGGACGTCCTCTTTGGGAACACTAAATTCAGCTTGAGCTTTGGTGATTGCCGACCACAAATGCTGAGAAATCTCATACTACAAATCAACATATCAATGGGATTTTGCTACTTCAGAAGAGTAAAAAACAACTATTATAGAAATTCCTTCTGAAGAAGATGTCTGAAGCTATTATTGACCTGTGGCTGGGAAACAAGAGAATGAAGAAATACTTTTTCTAAATGTGAATCTTGATCCTCCCAGCACCGCTTCCCCAGTAATGACCGAACCTAATGGTTTAATTCATTTGGAAGTCTAGTTTATATATGTGGTTTGGGTTGATTTTTCAGCTCCTAAAGGGGGCTTGATGTATACTAATGAAGACACTGAAATCATATTTGTTACTGCTAATGAATGCCTGGAAAAGAGCTACAAGCAATCATGCTATCAAAAAGTCTACCTGTCTTTTGGCCATCTGTCAGGGAACTGTAGCATACTCTATAGAACGGCTGTTGAGAAAGGGATATGTTTGACTCTTCTGAACATTCCTGCATTCTGTCCCTTTTTTTCTTTTCTCTCTCCCTTTTTTTTTTTTTTTTTTTTTTTTTCAAGTTGCAACCATTTGCAAATGGCTGATGTTTTTGTACTATACTGCCTTTGGCATATGATTTTACTTCAGATGTTTCTGTTTGTGTAAGGCAGGGGCTCTGAAGAAAAACATGATTCCTTTGATGAAGAGATTTCTGGAGTAACTGTTGTGACTGGTATCATCTGAGTTGCTACTATTGATCCCAACAAGCTGCAGTGCTTCTATGAAGTACAAAACAAGCAGGATCAATGGAGTCAGATTTCTTCTGAACTGTAAAATGACAGTGATTTCCTCACATCAAATCACTGATTGTCAGGGATTTGTTTGTTTCCTGGTAGATGCTTTTTTCCTTGAATAATCATTGTATAATATCTTTTTAAGACATTCATTGATCTTATGTCTTCTCTCATTTAATATGAGCAGTCTGTATATAGGGAAGTTTATGATTTTCACTGACAAGTCTCCTAAAAGTAGATATTCAATGACTTTTAAATCAGGAAAGCAAATTATTCCTAAAGGCTTGGTCAAAGGGACTTGTTTTATTTTTATCAAGGAGCAGTATGAGATTAATCAGAAGAAGTGGACCTCATTTGCAACGTGGTGAATTGGTAAGGACCTGAATTTTCTCCAGGGTACTTCTCACCTGCAGAACATCTGGACATGGAGAAATGGTGTCTGTGAAATGGTAGGCTAAATATTGCAAACAAATATATGCAAACAAAGCATTTTTGTTGTGTTCACTAGGAAATTTTGTAAACAATTATTTTTGTGATTACTCTATCTTCTCACTTAATAGTTTGGGGCCATCATCCTTCGCTAATAATAGTTTTTGTTTTCCTCAGCTATTTGCCACTCAGCAATATGACATCTTTTAAAAATGTTCCAACATCCCATGAAATATTAACTAATAGGAAAAGACATATCTTTTGAGGGGAATACGGGAATTCACAGCTCCAGAAAAGAACTAACATAATTTATCACCTTACAAGATAGCTGAAGATCTCAGACAGCCACCTGTTATTTTGGAAATGATCATTAAGCATTAACAGGGCCAATTTGCAGCTTTTAAAGTTCATTTTCGAGCTTTTACTTACGGTTAATATTAATTCACTGTCAGTAACTCATGAATATCAATAAACTCTGAAAGGATCAGATCTTCAGTCTCTTAAGTTTTGTCTTCCAAAGCTCAGAGAATGCCCCTCATGAGAATGGTTTAATCGAATTAAGGATGGGGGAGGTTGCTTTAGCTGGGCTGTCATCCTGCCAGTGGAAATATTTGAGAAGTCTGACTTCATCTTCCTTCAAACTGCGCAGATGAACCTAATGCTTTAGGCAGAACATGAGAAGCAACATAGTTGAAGTCCAGAAAAGAGCAGACAGGGTCCTCCCATCAACCACCAGATACTGGACCTTATGTAGGAATCGCTTAGTTTTCATGAAAACTAGAAGAAGACTAAATGTTTTTCTTTAAATATGACAGTCTTGTATTTGGACTTCCCTGGTTAATGCAAAGTGTTTCAGTACACCTTTTACCTTCCCATAGCCTTCCTTCACTTACAGAATCTTCCTGAGCTTGGCACAATATTAGAAAGATTAGGACCAGTTTAGACATCCCAGAACTGACTAAATTATTTCTTAGAGTATGGCAAGAGGAAAGTATTCGCTACTAAGCACTGAGAAAAGTTTATAGCTTTAAATGTGTCTGGTACAGCTTACCCTGCATATTTCTACCTTCTAAGAGGCCACCTGACCTTTACTCTCCAAGAGGTTTTTCTTTTGTTTTCATTGAAGAGATGAGACTAAGAAGAGGTAGGGCATTCACGCAGACAGAAGCAGAATCTATATCTATTACTAATATCCCTTGCAAGTGGTCAGAAATGCAAATAACATTTTTACCATAATTCCTATCTTTTTTTTTTTTCTTTTGGTGGAGAGTGTAATAAGAATGAAAAACCACAGAGTAATGCACATACTGAAAGAAGAAAGAGGATGAATTTTATTATGAAATAAATCTCTGACAAAATTCTAGCTAAACAATAAATTCTGTGTTCTAAATTATTATTTTTTGAATTGATACTAGGAAATAAAATTAAAACATTTAAGTGAAGTTATTTTAAAATCAAAGTGTTCCAATCCAGAAATATCTGAATGAAACGGTGTGAAATTATTGCAACTTTCTGTCAGAGTTCATCCAGATGAGATTTTGTCAGTATTACCAAGACTTTTTTATGACCATTTTGCCACTTATATACATTTTTTTTTACTTATATACATATCTTTTTTTACTTATATACATATCTTTTTTAAAAGGCAATTCAATAAGTGAAAAATGGGGATTTCTGACGAGCAATAGTCATTGCAGGAAATTCCTGGCCTGATCAAAATAGTAATCAGTCAGCACAGGAAACAAATGAGAAAGCAGCACTGGTGGGGCAAGAAGACATGATGTAATGCAAAGCAGATGGATTAAAGAGAAATACTATGTACATGATGAATTACTCCACAGAATTCGGTGGACAAAGTTAAGTGTTAAGGAATTCAGGTCTGGCGTAAACAGGACACAGTCCACATATATGTAATGAAGCAGGCTGCTCTTTAAAAAGGGAATTAAAAAAAAAAAAATCCAACCTCAGAAATATAATTGGTTCCTAGAGAGAGCCCAGGATCCACACCCTGAACCTGTATTGCCCCCACTGCAGTGCTAGTGGCCAATGTCGCAGTGTGACTATGCTACCCCAAGCTCCCTCTGTCCTTCTCTACTGTCATTTTCAAAATCAGTGGGGACAGGGGTGGTATGCTCTTGTGCTTCTCTGCTGACGTGCATAAGCCATTAGAGAAGGATATAGCCTTGAATAAAGGCTATGGTTCAGAGAATCTATCATGGCACTGACTGGTTCTCCATCTTCCACAGCACTGTAAGCTACACTATTTGATTTAAGCTCTGGTGCATATACAGAAATCAAAACTATTTTATGCACATGCCTGTGGCTAAGCATCACAATCCCACATCCACTCCATATTACAGCATCTTTCGCACAATGCACTATTGACAAAAAAGGAGGCTGGAAATGGGATTGCTGGAAATTCTAATGAAGTGACAATGAGAATGAAAGTGGGGCCAGACAGTGATTTTGCTGCAATTTCAGTAGAGAAGTCTGAAGTGACAAGCAATACCAATTCATGTTTGACTATACCAGTTTACATCAGGTGGCAAATTGGTGTTATCTCTATCATAGGGAAAGCTCTGTTTTGGCTGTTTTGTTTGTTTATTGCTTAGTCACAGAATTCATCAGTTTCAGGTGGTACATGTAATGGGAAAGTAGAAAATAGGACCATAAAGGGATGATCACCTGCATGACTTGTCAGTTACACCTCATATTCTTTGAGACATCCAATATAGTTTCTGCCTTCTTTGTTTAACATTCATTGCTGCTATGTGCTCCTAACATTCATCACTCTCTTCTTCTCACATGCACCACTTACCTTTCAGAACAAAACTCTCCTTCCTGACCTTTTCTCACAAGACTGTTTGGGAGTCCTGTGCTACAACAGACTTACAAGCCAAATTGCTTTTAATGTTCTGGAGCACAAGTCTTACGGGGAGCGGCTGAGGGAACTGGGGCTGTTCAGTCTGGAGAAAAGGAGGCCCAGGGCAGACCTTATTGCTGTCTACAACTACCTGGAAGGAGGCTGTAGTGAGATGGGGGTCGGCCTCTTCTCCCAGGTAACTAGGGACAGGACAAGAGGTAACGGCCTCAAGCTGCACCAGCGGAGGTTCAGGTTGGATGTCAGGAAAAACTTCTTCTCTGAGAGAGTGGTCAGGCATGGGAACAGGCTGCCCAGGGAGGTGGTAGAGTCTCCTTCCCTGCAGGTGTTCAAGAAATGCGTACATGTGGCACTTCGGGACATGGTTTAGTGGGCATAGAGGTGTTAGGTTGACGGTTGGACTACAGGATCTTAGAGGTCTTTTCCAGCCTTTATGATTCTATGATTTACTGGGGAAAGGGGGAAGAAAGGAGGAGGGCAAGAAAACTGCAGGTGAAATTTTGTAGACAAGAATATAGCCACAAGAAGTGGGCATGCAGATTATATCTCTCTGTATGTTATAGAAATTATTAAATCAGGAAGGGATTATTGCTTGTATAAAGGAGGAATGCCAGATTTCACTCAATATTTATGTAGACGCGTTAGTATTTCCTTTACATTGTCTTTCCTATCTAGAAGGCTCATAAGGTGCTTTATGTTCTTACTCAATGGCTGTATCTGAAATATTTCACTCATCACTGAAATGCAGCTATTTTGGGGTGAGAGATGTGTCCATTGTTCCATAGTTCACAGCAAAACCTCGATAAAGCTCAAGATAAGTGGTGAAAGAGAATAGTCCCTAAGCTCAGGCAATACATATTACTTAGGGCTATTGATGGCTGTGTTTTCACAATCCCAGCTTTCTCTATCACTGACTTCCTCAGGGCACCACTTCACTAAATCCTCCTTATCCAAATTCTGGGCATTCTCAGGAGCATGTGGTGACTTTTTATAATTTACCTTGTGGATTTACCTCTACTCTTCTGTTTAAATTAACCTTTTGAAATAAACATGAAGGAAAACAATTATATGTCAGGAAGAGGACATTATTAAGAGATATGGTATGTAATTGCCTCAGCAGGATCTTTTGAGCACTTTGGAAAGAAAAAAAAAAAAAAAGGGAAGACATACTGACATACTGGGCACTAAAAATTCTCAGAGATATAATCTTCATGAGGTAATAATCCAGCTAAGCATCCAAGATTAACACTGATAAGAGGTATCTTAAAATATACGTGCATGGTTTTGGATACATTAATTTACTTTGAAACTTGTAGCTATTAGGTGGACACCACTCTTCTTCAGTTCTGGAGATGCAGGAATCTTACCTGAGACAACATAAATTTGAAGTAACTCTGGAGTGGGTGTATGGTGGCAGAATAAAAGTAAAATCATGCCCTGGGCATTTTTTAACTCAAATCCCCAACTAATTTAAGAAGGCTATGATAACATAACAAAATTAGAAAAGGCAACTCCTGATTCACATGGATTCAGAAGAGCAGTGTCAACATCTTCAAAATGTAAGAATCACAGATAAATTTTCTTCTTGTTTACATTGAAGAAACCCTGCAAATAAATGGCACCTGCCAATAGAAATGAAGAATTGTTTTGCTGAAGGATCAGAGGTTGCCCTTTGGTGTAAATCAGAGTAAAGCTTAGCTCCTTTAGACAGCTTTAAAAATAAATGAAGCAACCTTTCATCTAAAGCTGCACAGCAAATCCACTTCTTGAATTTTTTAGTCTCATCTTATAAAGAGAGAAAGCACAGGCATTAATGAGCTATTCAAATATTCAAACCTTGCCAAGGGAGAAAGGATCCTTCAGTCATGAGCTCAACCTTATAANAAAAAAAAAAAAAAAAAAAAAAAAAAAAAAAAAAGATTATTAATTGCTCAGGTCCATCATTAATATACTTTTGGCTATATTCAGTCAGTTCCCCAGTACTTCACATGTCTGAGCAGTAACATGCTGACAGAAAGGGTATTTTCTGATAGCTGCTAATGGGGCAGCAAAATAAGAAAGCTGAAAGTGGGTAGTGTAATAAATTCACTTTTCCTTCTTGTTCAGGAGGGCGATTCAGAGCTGTTCAGTTA
>VXAV01002398.1:414103-426869 GCA_013399715.1 Alectura lathami | reverse complement strand
TTTTTTTTTTTTTTTTTTTTTTTTTTTTTTTGCCACTGTCAGGTTCCTCTAGGAACGGTCCCTGGGCACGGAACTCCTCTCCTCAGCTGATCCGCTCGAGGTCTTCCCGAAATGGCGGCTGCAGTCGCCCTTAAAACTCCCTCCTGTCTGAATCCTGGATCTCATCAGAGGGTTGGTTTGCTAAAGGAATATAAGAATTACCAACATCATGATGACCCTGGGAGGACATTGAACACAATATTGTGCCAAACAACCTTTTTCTAGCATGCTTGCCATGGATGAAAGTGTTAATTTGTGTAGAACTGAGAAATTTTTAAATCTTGCAAAGGAAAACATGAACTTTTTATTTTAAAGTAGACGTTGTGCTGTTTGAAAGAATATATTCATTTTTCCTTGTTGCTCCAGACACTGGTTTGGTGGGAAATTTAACATGGATATGAAGAAAATTAAAAAAAAAAAAAAAAAAAAAAAAAAAAAAAAAAGAAAAAGAAAGAAAGAAAACCTAGGAAGTTACATTGTTCTGAAGTCTAATTACAAGGGGAAAATCATCCATCTCTAGAGTAACCACTTATTTCTGATCCAAGTTCTGGTGAACATGGTTGTGAAACAACTTGCTTTAAATACTATGTATTTTGAGGTGAATCTTACAAGTTTCAGTTTACAAAGCTAAAACTTAGAAAACATCTTACCACTTAAATTATGATGGAAAAACCTAAGGGTAGGAAAAACCCCTTTTTGCAATCAGACTTTTCACTCAAACTTGATTTATATCTTCATATAAATAAATGAAGACCAAATCATTCTGCTTAAAATGCAACAAATAGAATGTTTTGACCCTGTTCTCACATTTTGTTTCAATTTTTGAATTTCTTTCAGTTCTGACATTAGAGCCAGCATGTTTCAATGAAGTGGTTTGCATACAACAAATTAGTATTTTCCAACGGGAACAAACTCTCCACTACTTATTTTTGGAGGTGAATCGTTAACATAAGGTGACTGCTGCCTTAGCCAGCACTGGGGATGGAGAGAGATACTGCTAAATGGAGTCGTAAGTCCCTGCTGTAAGAACTGAAGTGCTGGGCACAGTACGCTCTGTCTATAATAGCTTTCCTATATCTTATTTTGGGAATGTCAAGAACTAATCAGTGATTTAGTGATCCTGGAACAATGCAATGGTGTTATTCCAAGATGATGAATGGAAAGGGATTTTTTTTTTCTGATCATGAGGGTTGGTTAAGAGAACATTGTGGCTGAAATAATGTTTGCTTCATTGAAAAAAAAAAAAAAAAATACATGCTTACCAGGATGTATTAACAGTTCTGCTGCTCACTGATGAAAAAAAAACAGCATTAAGGTTTTTCACTTCCTTTCAGAGGGTAAATGGCAATGCCTTTACCAGTGAAACAGAAACCACTGAGAATTCAGCCTGTGATAGACAGTCAGTAGTAATTTCTAACCTCATAATTATAGGTTAGAACAAAAATTTGGTGGTCATGGTGAAATTGTTTGTATAGTGGGATGAGCATCATAATATCCTTGCTGGTTTAAATCCTTTCAAGCAGTCTTTACTTTGGCACAGGGTACTAGGTGTACACAAACCTGGCTGACAAAGTGTGAGAGAAATTTGTCAGCCGTGATAACTCTTTGGTGTCCATTGCCAATGGTGCAGTAAGAATAATTGCTTGCTGTAAGAGCAGCTCTTTGCAATGTTAAAGTCTCCTGAAAGGAGCTAATTGCAGAGCAGCCTTTATTGTACAACACATCGTCCTGCTGTAGACAACTTTTGCTCCAAAAGTTAAAATTATCACCGCAACTGCAAGCATGGACTAAGCTTTTAATTCTTCCCCTGTAATTTCTTATATTCATCTCCCTTTGGACACACCATTTCATTAGGATTAGAATATTGGGATAGGGGAAGAAGCAGCTTTGAGAAGGTCTCTGCTTGTGACTCTACTACTCTGCCAGCTGTGCAGTGAGGTTGTCAAGAGTCTTTTAGTTCTGGCAATGGAGAGACAAGCAAATAATTTGCAATTCAATGGAAGGTAATCACAATGGTCAGTTCATGGATTATTTATTCATTTGTTTGCTAATGTTGTCTGGGTGAGAATTTACAATCTAACTTTTTTTTTGAGTTAGGCACATGCCCTGTGTCTGGGCTGCTTTATTTACACAGAGGTAAACAAAACAGCAACTCTTTTGTAGCTTGGCTTTAAAAGAATTGAAATAAAACATGCATAGCAACTCTTACTTCCAATTTCCCAATATCTTATCCTTGAAGGATGATTTCCTAGTGAGGAATGTTTCCTGGGTGTTGTTCCTCGTTGGGCCCTTCAGTTTGTCAGTGTTTACAGATTTGTCCTGAAAATGGCCATCAAACTACCAAAGCGCTTTGGAAGAGACAACTTTCTTTGCTGTACAGACTTTCTGCTGCCAGTTACATCATATCCCACCTTTACTGCATGTAACAGTTTAAAGGAATACTGGCCTGCTAGTGTAAGTCAGGAGCAGAGCCAGAGATCAGCTCCATGCTCCCTGTAGTGCTCCATTCCTCCCACAGCACCTCTCTGTCTGCATTCATTCACAATCTGCCCATCACTAGTTCTGAACAGGCAGATCTGCAGCAAGCCTCTGTTTCTGCCTGTGATAATATTTCTGCAGGCTGAGATCTTCTCAGATCGCACAGACACAGGAGTCAGGCACGAAGCTGTTAAGATGCCAAGGGTGCAGTGGGAGTCAGCGCTGATGGGCCTGCATGCTGCAGGATGGCACCAGTGCCACTGCAGGACATGAAAGAGAGCTGTACCGATGGATTTTCTGAGGAGAGCTAAAAGCCATCACCTTGCTGATAGTGAACATTCCATATCCAAGATACTTTCATCACATTAGAGATGTGGAAATGTCTATGTCCCAGCTGTATTCACCAGCTTGGCTTTTCTAAATGAGTTTAGGAAGAGGGAAGGACCTTGTATGACGTGGCTACATGTCAGAGAGGGAGGCCAGATCCTTCTGTTCTGTACCACAGTCTCAGGTCCAGCAAATACTCTATCCTAAAGCGTTAGGAGCATATAAATCCCATATAAAGACACCAGTCTTTATAGAAGTTGTAACTCCAAACCTCTGGATCTAAAAGCGTAGTCCGCTGACCAAGAGGCAAAAAGATCAGTCATTGACGTTTTGCCCATGGTGGAGGTAGAGCAAGGGTATTACCCTCAGCTACAAACACTATTAGTAATTATCCATTGGAGGGAGACAAAGAGCTGTATTTGTTGCACTTCATGGTTCTGCAGTGGCAGAAACTCCTGTTTTCTAGCTGTTAAAACCAAATGTAGCTTCATTTAGCAATGGGTAAATCAACTTCTGAGCAACTTTAGCCACCATGGGAATGATGCTGCACTGCTGCTGGGACGCTCTTCACTTCATGGGACATAGTAGAAACACCAGCTGACACATGTGCATTGACTACCGAAAGATGAAAGAAGGCTACCTTCAGACAAAAAGGGCTAGGTTTTGTCCTGCACAACACTTCAGAGAACCATGGAAGGCTCAAACTACAGACACCGTGGCCCAAAGCCCTTTCTTGCCACATCAGTTGAGCTAAAGTTCTCAGATCATGTCTTTCCCTAACCTATTGTCCAAACAGAAGACAACAGCCCTTCCTGCCCCCAGCACTCATCCCATCTTTTGCACAAGGAGGAGAAAAGTGATTCTTAATGAACTTACCTTTCTTGTCTCCTCTTGTATCCCTCCACAGGGAAATCCTCAATCTGATTCCCAGCATGCCAACAACTCTCCATCTCATCTGTTTCCTTCTGTGTGTATCCATTGTCCTGGCTGTTATTCCAGGAACAAAGAATTCCCAAGAGAGGAGAAGGAAATTCCATAAACCAAATGATTTGTAACCCTGGCTTCCTTATCTCTGGGAACTGGCGGACCTTCAGCTTTCTAAGACTGTTATCAGATGGAGCAATCAGAGATTAGCCTATGGTGCTCAGCTGAGTCTACTTTTACCTTTAAGTTGCACAGGCAGGCAATATATTAAGAGGTAGTTACATTTATGCACAAACAGCTAATGCAGTTACAAATATCTTGGACCAAAGCACATGCATTACTAGAATTCAGGTCTTTCTGCACTTATACACACAGGTGTCTTTTATTATTATTTCATAATTTTCTGTAATTTTTTTCCAAAGGATTCATTCAGCTAATGACATGGAGCAAGGGACCATACAGACTCATTTTAATTCTTTTTATCTGATCTATGAAACTAACTGAGGAAGAAGGGGGGCTGGTAGTGGAAGTAAACAAAACTTGCCAAAATTTGAGGTTATGTATGTAAACATGAAATTCTGAATCTTCCTGCCGTTGTATTTTTCTAATTCAATTCACCACCAAAAAGGGAAAGGAAAAAAAAAAAAAAAAAAACAAAGAAAAGTTGGCAAGGGGAAGAATATCAGATCCTGAGCAGAACTGGAGAGGATGAAGAGAATGAAACTTTTCATTTCCCGGCAAAGTTGCTTGGGAAGTTTGTAAAATGTCCCTCTCTTTCAGCCTGTGCTCTTCATTCAGTGTTGCTTTTCCTCTCTGTATGAAATGGGGCAGAGCACTCAGACAGGTTACAGCTGGGAATTCACTGAGGTAGCCTCACTGCTGTGCAAGCAGCAAACATTGCATTTCAAATTGCCCTCAGCAGCAAACCCCTGCATTAGAGTAATCACCAAAGACTTGAGCTAAACAAGTGAAATGAAGAGGAAAAGTAATAAATCTCCTTTATATGAAGGGTTTATATGATGCTCAAACAATATTGCACATAAGATTTTAATGAGCAAAATAATGTTTCTGTTGTAAAACAGCGACACAAATATTTATGTGAGGAGAAAAGGACTTTCTCACCTCCAAGACTGGTTTCTGCCGAATAACCATGCCTGAAAATATTTTGAGCCCCTTTTGCCACATGTGAAACACAGGCAGTCTGGTCTTGGGACCAGATTGTGAGCTGGCTGAATCCAGAAAACTTTGTGGAACAGTTTGATTTTCACCAGCTGAAACTGTTACAGGCAAAAAGATTATTTGAGCAGTGAGTGCTAATAGGTGGATGATAATTGGGTGCACACCTGAAGGAGTGAATGATCACAAATGACCTTGTAAATTTTTAAGCACAAGCCTTGCTAGCTGTAGATGGTTTGAGCTGGGTGTAAGTTTTGATAACTCCTGGAATAAAGAAATAAATGAATTTGGAATCCTACAGTTAATAAACAGACATGAGACAGAACCAACAATTATGAGGCAGTTCATGCATTATGTTTCTGCATCTAGACTATGAAAACAGTGAGCCTGGGTGACTGGGAAAAGAGGAAGCTGTTCAAAGAAGGGTTCCAAGATAGAAGTGGTTTTGCAAAGAGGAAGCAAGACAAAAAAAAAGCAGAAGGTGAAGGTCCTGCCTGTAGGAAAGATGTGGGATGTGGGGAAGATGGTAGAGATTGGGAAGATGAAGGCAGATGAATGCTAGGGGCATTCATCTCTCTAGGGGTGATTCACTCTCCTTGTGGAGAAGGGAATATGAGAGCTGGTGAATGTAGGGATGGGGAAGAGCAAGTGAGCAAGCATGTATGAGATAGTCAAGTAAGGTCAAAGCTCAAATCCCACTTGTTACTAAATCAGTGCCAGTACCAGATGTTCAGTGGGCTATGGCTGGCTCTGTCTCATCTGTGTCAAAGACCCAATCCAAATCAGTCGTGGTAATTTCATTCTTCTGTACATTGCTATGCAAAAGTTTCTTACCCTCCAGGGCTGTCCCAGTCCTTTTGAAAGAGTTGATGATGGAGCTTGTTGAACAGTATTGAACTCCACAGTCAATCAGAAACATCCCAGTTAAATCTTTATTTCTTTCTTTCTGTGTGTGTCCTCTTTGGGTAGTTTCACCCAGATGCAATTCATTGAAAATCAAAATAAATGGAAACCTACGCAGGGAAAATTGCATTTGAAGGTTTCTCAGAGACTCAGTGGTGACCAGTACTGAGAGATTACTTTATCAGCCTTGAAAGAAATATTCATCATGATTTTCAGAACTTTGTCATTCAAGTGTCAGGAAGAATTCAGTTTTCCATTCAGCAGGTGCTATAACAAATCCTAAGCATGAGGGAAAATAGCAAGCACATACATATACATGCACAGTTCTCCCTCCCCTTCTCACCCAGCTCATCAAATCTCAACAGTGACCTGAAATGTCACAGCTAAGTTGTTACTCCATGCCCTGTAAACATGTGCCAGATGATTGCATCTTCCCCTCAAGCGGGAGGATGGAAAATACCAGTTTCTTGCTAACAAATCTTGGGACTCTCCATGCTTCTCCCTTTAAAAACCAAATCTGCTGCTTTGTAACCAGGAGGCTTTTCGCAGCTTCCATTCAGTCCTGCTAAAGATGTGACTTTAGACTCTGAAGGCTGTCATTACTGGGAAGAGCTCAAGATTTCTTCAGGAGGGACAAGAACTGAACTGAGTAGGGCCCTCCAGAGGAAATGTCACTTACATGAGCGATATTTGCTCTTTTCAGAGGGCAAGTCCTCAATTTGTTAAGAAAATGGAAGGTTGTTGGAGAAGAAAAAAGTTTCCTTGCAGACAAAAGGAGATCTTTATGAAAGAAATATCAGCATACACTTGGTATTATAAGCCTCAGACGTTTCAGGGTTTGATTCATGAATAAGTGCATAGGCACTTGGCTCCTTCAAACTTCTTCTACCTTGGCTGTGATATTGTAGGAATATTACAGTATGCATGATTATTTTGAAGAGAGCAGAGATTTTACCTTTCTTCAGCACGTAGGCAGCTGAACCATCCAAGTAGTGAGAAGCAGAGCTCCATCAGAGTGTTGTTTACTCAGATGAGAGCAGAAAATGTGTAGTCTGCTCAAGGTAAGTTGTTTCTTCCTGTGAACAAATGTTTTTTAGCCACAGAGGAGGAAAACAGACACTTCTCACATACTGAGAAATAATAAATTGAAAGGGCCTGATTTTTACACCAACTGAAGTAATCTCCATCCGCTGTGGGGCTTGTTCCTAGTGTCAGGGTTATATGATAACCCCAGTTTCTGATAGTAATTCAGTGTTGATTGCAGAAATAACAGGACAAATGATCCTTCCATCCGAGAGACACAAAGCAATATTTAAACGTTAAAAAAAGATATATTTCTTACACAAAGTTTTGATGGACTGTACATAACAGCCATGTTAGATTTCCCATTGTTGGCTTCTTTCTGAAGGAACCACTTCACATTGTGTGTATTTGTTACTTTTCCTGCTAAAAATGACAGCCTTATTTATACTTTGAATGGGAAGCTGAGTCCATGAAGGTCTGCAAACCCTTTGGTTAAAAGAGACACAAGCAAGGCCAGAAATCAATATAGTAGATTTGAAGAAATGAAAAATGAAGTATTCACATACCTGATATGATGGCTTTTGTATTCAAGTGTGTATTCCCTTCAGATGACCTCAATCCACTTACATTCATACCTTCTTGAAAATGTTGCCCAGAGACAGGAAAAGCAGGAGGCCAGTTTTCCTACCCCTTGTGTATTGTATCTGTAATTGATATTTCTGCCATTTGTGTCTGCTGCTAAAATTTCTCACGGAGCTTATTTGTAATGCTTGACTTTATTTCATCCCAACTTGAACTGTTAAAGTCTTCTATCAAAAAATCTCTACTAGAACTGTCTAGTTGTGCTTGTGGCTCTGACATTACAAATTTTCATTAAGCTGGCCAGCTATAGCAACCATTTATTATTATTGTGTGTGGGCAGAGCATAGAAATCTAAGGTGTAGGAAAAGGAATAAAGCTCATAATGCCCATGCATTTTCTATGTTAGTAAAACTTTACTAGGACTGGATTTTATTAAAGTAATTTTTTATAATACATTTTTAATATTTTGTTCCATTCAAATGTTGAGGCAGAGGGAAACAAAATCAAGAAAAAAAATCTCAAAAATGTACTAACAGGTTCCACTTCTTAAAAATCACATTCCAGGAAAACATACTTTTTAGGAAAGATGTCATCTTCTAACTGTTTTATTATGTCACCACTCCTCTATATTGCTCTTTCACCTTCCTGAAAGAGAGATGCTTTCCACATTTCTGATTGCATTTCACCACAACAGATAGGAATAATATGATCTGACAAGTTCTCCCTGAGCTGACTTCCATGCACGCTAAACGATCTTTGCAGTAGATGACATTCAACAACATAGATAACCTTAGCACAATGAAAAGATGTGGCAGATACTCCAAAAATATAAATTGGCATAGTTCCAGTGAAGAAAAAAGAGCTAAGCCAAATTAAGGAAAACAAACAAGCAAACAAACAACAACAAAAAAAACCTGTGCGATAGAGTTGAGTTGGTTTAATTACAATTTTACTTAACCATTTGTTGAAGCTCAAGGAAATACATTTATTTGTGTTCATTGTGAATGCTTTCTCAGTAATGACTCCATGCCTTAAATAAAATGTATGTAAAAAGTCTAGGTGACTCCTGTTGTATTCTGTTGGGGTTGTACAGAGAGTGCTTAGATGCTATGAGCCTGGCAGTGACACTCCAGCACAATTTATGTTTGCCTCTGGAGGTGACTAATATCACTAGCAAAGCTAACGTGAAGTGATAGAAGATTTTGTTTTAGCAGCCGTACAGTGATGGGGGCACTAGGCTTGAACTTAATTGTGTCACTTCTTCCACACACTGCGTAGAAGGGTTTAGCAGAATACTCAGGGTGTGATATGTTAAAACATTGCCCTAAAATTCAGTGGAGAGATGTCTTAGTCAAGTGTCTGTTCTGAAGTCTTACTCTCTGAAGGCCAGATAGTACACCAGAAAAGCATGGTTGATGTGCAGATGATATAGCACAAGTAGCAAGGAATGGCTTGCAATTCAGGTTATTCACATCCAAGAGATTTAGTGTTTGGGATTGTGGCCAGCAACAAGTTGTTGGGGGCAAATAGACATAGTCCATTTGATTAGTTTATATGGGATAAAACTGTGCATTATTTAGCCAAGGGTGTGAAGGTGTTGGGAATCCTGGCATAGGATCAATGGCACATGCTTCAACAAATGGCCTTCTTCTATGTTTGTTGGCTTTCAAAATGTTAACAATTTTGCCCACTGTGAAATGTTCACCACTTCTGATCACTGAGAAAACTCTGTTTCTCTTCATGTCACACAAACATAAAACAAAAACAATCTGGAGATGAAGGAGTTCATAGGATACCGAAGTGTTCACACCCACCCATGTGCCTACCCACTGTAGGTGGTGTCTATATCCAAAGTCACAGAAAGAAAGCTACATGCGCCATCAAGTACTGATGTTTTAGTAGAAAAGGGATAGACTCTGGGAGAAATCTGGGGATGCACATGGACCTTAAACACAATGTGGAGCAACTCAGCTGCTCTGCCTCTGTATTGAAGAGTCCTTTCTTCCCTTTAGCACCTAGATCTGTGAAGTGAGGTAAATAATATTACCAAAAATAATGAGTTTGAATGCCAGATAGTTGTACAAGAGAAAAACAGGGAGAGAAAAGCTGCTGTTGTAAGTGGAGCTGTACAGACACTGACTTCATTCCAGGTGGGAAAAACGTCTGAAATTTTTGATATTTTGCAGGAAGATTAGCTCTATCTGGCAGCCTGAAAAAAGAAAGGGGGATTGTCTGGCGCCTTCAGAAATGTTTTGTTCCAATGAAATAAACATTTTTGTTTTCTACTTCTATTTGAAATGTTATATATTCCCCTATAGGAAAAACAAACACAAGAAACTAACTGTTAGGAGGCAAATTATGACCTCAAAGTGAACAAATATGTTTAACTTCATGGATTCTAAACAGACACATCACAACATTCTGAGAGTCTTGCTCTTTTTTAATCAAAAAGGAAATTGAACTGAGTCAAAGTACGTCTAATACAGTAGAATCAAAACTATTAATGTGGACTACAGTTTCATCACATTTCCTATGACTACCTTTACTAGCAATATATACTAGAAGCTTTGCTACAGATTGACAGCTTTCAGAAGTGTTATTTTTAAAGAAAGTAGCTGCTTTTGAAAGATACTGGACACAGCTGTATCCTTTACATCGCATATCATTGGTCCATATGCTAAGCAGGAGTCTTGTTGTATGCATAACAGGAATATGCAAAAATACTGCAAAATAAGGCCTTTAAATTTTGCATCATGAGTGTTGTATTTCAACATCAATCCCAGCATACTGCAATGACTGGTTCCCAGGCAGAACTACTTTGAATCACAAGTTAAAATAGAGCACACAATGTGAATGCAATATACAATCTCAAAGAAAGATGGCATATAGAGGGTAAACTGTCTAACTGCACGGAAGATTCTATAATACTGTGGCACAGTCTAATTTTATCGGTGGCACGAGCATTTGAGCAGAAAGGTCATGCACTTACAAAACCACTAGTACACAGTGAAAATGTCTTCTACATTTTAACACATTCTTTGCCTATCCTTGAGGCCCAGGTCAAACCTCTACTCTATCACTAGCTCTTACAAGTCATTGAAGACAGCTTTATAAAAGAATTTTGTTCCCATTCATTTTAGTGTGAGTCAGAGAAAACAGGCATTTCATTTCAGAGGAATTTAGGAGCCCATTTCTTTTCTAGAAAACTACCTACTTCTACATAGATGTTGGTACACCAAATGAGTTTCATTGCATGCTCATATACTGTAGGTAATAAAAGTCAACTATAGACCATGAGCTAAAGCAATAATAAAAAATGATATTTTAAAGGGATCAGCAGAAGGAAGTTCCTAGAAAAATGCTCAGTATACCTGTGTTGCATTCTGGGAGAACAGCCTGGAGTGAAGGCAGAAATAAGAGGAATTTACATTCCCTTCAGGCCTACTCCATTTCAACATATATCGAGCAGCAAAAAGGCCCTGAGGTATAAATTAGAGCAACAGCTGCTTTTAGCTTGCAACACCTCACGTTACGCTGCCTACAGACTCCCATGAAACTCACAGTACCTGAACAACTATTTCAGAAATATTTAAATTCACATATTTTGCCAGGGAATCTGTGCCCAAATTGCCAACAATCTCTTGCAGGTGTAGGCTTTGCCTGTCAGAGCTCTCACTGGTTCCACATTTCTCCCCCTTCTCCCCAGCCTTTGCTTGTTTGGGGTGAGGCCATTCCTTTTATCAAGGGTAGCCTTTGCTTTGGGACTCTTTCCTCAAATGCACGGCCATTTCTCAGGTGGCATGGTTCTTGACTACAGCCTGCTTTTAACTCCATAGGGGGTCCTGTCCTCTTCCCTGCTTTGTGCTTCTCTCCTTAGAAGTGCTATTTAGGTGAAGACACCTTTCACTGCTCAGCAAGGGACAGGATTGCTTTTGCTAATTGTTCTCTTAATGACCTACTGTCTTAGGACAGAGAGTTAAATGCCTCTCACCCAAAAATAGTATTGAAAGGGAGATTTGAACTGAATGCAGTCATGCTTGGAAACTTACCTTCACTGACAGAGAAAAATCGACTTGTGTTGTATCAATAGCCCATGGTATGGGAGATGTGGGTGACAAATGCCAGATAACACTGAAGTTAAGTAACACAATTGCCACTCCTTATCTCTGTTAGGTTTGCTTCTGATCAGTCACACAAGGATTGTTAGAGAAAGTCACGAACTTGCTGAAGCAGAGGTTGGGAAGCCGAATTAAAATTTCTGCATATTGCCAACATCAAAGCTATTCTGCGCCTTGTTTATCTGAGCACTGCCAGATGCAGGTTGCTGTGACATCTAGAAATATTGTCCTGTGGAAAACTCCGTACAGCCACCCCCTCAGACATGTCTTTCATGCTTTATTGCAGCTCTTTTGCATATTCACTTCCTAAGCATCTCTTAACCACGCAGTTATATCCACATTAGGATGTAACTCTTACTGGTCACCCAGAGCACTTTTGTCATGCTTACCTCAGCACTTGTGTTCCTTGTTCTTGTGGTTACTACAGGCTGACTTCACAGGTCTCCGTCCATAATGATAAAAAACAACCTCCACTTTCTAACTAAGCAAAAATATCATGTCTTTGTTTTCATTTTCTAAACCAGAAGATACTCATTATAATGTGTCAAGCTAAGAGGATAGATTCTATATATCATCTGGCCCACAAAGTAATTAGTTTCTTTCAAGCAAACAACATAAGTAAATTTTGCCAGCGTTTGTTTTACTAAGCAAAAACAGGTCAGGAAAATCAGCAAGACCTCAGCCCTTGCCCTGTGGTGTAGTCCACAATTTGATGAATGATCTGAAAATTATGCATACAAGAATATGTCTGTGCATCTTCCCGGGGATGATATGGACAGTTTGNCAAAGAGATTTCTTTTTCGGCCTGTGCTGCCTTTTAGGATGGAATAGGGTTGAAACATTAGGTCCTGAGGAGCTATAGCAATACTGTAAGCAGAGGGGAGAGAGGGAGCAGATCTGGAATGACTGCGGAGGATGCGTTTTGAGATCAGCAGTAATTCANTATTAGCACTGTCCACAGTATTCCCTTCAGGAATTGTTTCATATTAGGGTGGGCCAGATATTTTTTCCCCTGCTGTTCACACCCTGTTCATGTCTTAAGAAACAGAAAAGGAATTTTTCCTCTTTTAAAACCTACTGACATGTTTCTCTGGCCAGTCTAAGACCATGTGGTCTGGTCAGGCTCAAAACATGTGGCTAATGATGCCTTAGCTCAGGGCTGCAACAGCAAAGAGATTTCTTTTTCGGACTGTGCT
>VXAV01002398.1:372950-386666 GCA_013399715.1 Alectura lathami | reverse complement strand
TTTTTTTTTTTTTTTTTTTTTTTTTTTTTTTTTAATGCTGCACTCAAATATTGAACATCAAAAAGATGACCTCTGATGCAGCCTAACTAGTCTATCCTGAAAACAGCTGATTTATGTTCCCTCTGGGAAACATTGGTATGTGGTGTAAGACCATAGGACTTGCAGTGCCTCTCATGGTTTTAACGGATTTTTCATGCTTAAAGATTTATGAAACTACTGCAGATGCTACTTTTGTATTTCATGCACCTCTTAAAGCTGCTCTTAAAACTACTTTTTTTCTAAAACTGCCTATGAACATTCTCAATATCCCTTGCAGCCCAGAGTTCTCACTGTGATCAACTGTTAAAGGTGTTCCTTTCCACCTTCTTTCAGTCAATCTCCTTCCTGCTTGTTTTTTCTATTCAGTATTCCCAGCTGGTTCACATACATGGAAAACCCATTTGTAGTAATTAGATGAAATTACTTACACCTGCTCAGCAATGCATGGCATTTTTATCTGAAGTCAATGACAACATTTTCTCCAAAGACTGCATTTTAAAGGAGAAGAGAATTCAGATATTTTCCTTTCCCTCTTCCCATTTCCTCCCAATTCCAGTTAGTATTTCTTGCAAGCTTTTAACAGTCACCCAATAGTTTTTTCATTAATATTAATCTTGGAGCATGTCAGGCTGACATGTCACCAGCTTTTGTGTGAGCGATGTACGTAAAACTGAGTTTGATGGTGAATGTGGCACCCACAGTAGGCATGACACAGTTTCAGCCTTGTAGCTGCACTGTGTGCACAGCTCTGTCATTTAGCACTAACAACACATAAAATGATTCACGTCCAAACTGGGCAAGCTGGATTATTGCATGAAAAGGGTATACTTCCTGAGCACTATTTTTGTTTGATTTTTTGTTTGTTTTTGTGTGATAGCCCTAGATGTTGAAAGGTGTTTAAGCTACATAGTATCTGAAGCTGCAGTTAATAAAAATTAAAAATCAAATAGAAATAAACTGTGTTTTCCAGATAAACCAGCTAGAATCAAACCATACACAGCCCATTAATTATTTACATAAATTTAATAACCACTAAATCTTTTACTGCAAGTCATCAGAGTTTCTATTATATCCAGTGGCAGCTTGCAGAAGAACGATGCCCACATGACCCCTTTTAAAATAGAAGTTGAACATCCTGTAATCTTTAATGAGTTTATCCCCACAACAACCACTACTAAGTCACGAGGTGCTTATATCCCCTTTTACTGGATTAGGTACTTTACAGAGCAATTCCTTCACTTGACTAAGGTCATCTAAGTACCTAGATGCTGAGACAGAAATTAAACTTGGCTTTCTCACATCCCAGTCTGGATTAACTTAACCCCTGGATTAGGCAGTGTTTGATTTGAACCACTCTTCAGCCACTTGCTCTTAAACAGGCAAGACTATCTCTGCAGTATGTCTCCATTGGGCTGTATACAATAAAACTTCCAGCATGTTATAGAATATATGTGAATACCAACAGTTTCCCTCTCTTCTGCTTTCCCTTCCCCATAACCCATTACAGCTCTCTGTATCCTGTGGTAGGAGAATAAGCAGGGAAAAAAGGACGTGGTCAGTCCTGGACAGAACATGGACCTTTTTTGTGTCTCCAACATTGTATTTCCCACTGTATCTGCATCTTAACTGACTGCTTCTGATGTTACATATGGCATGACTTTGTAACTACATTGTCAAAGATTACACAAAATGGATCAGTCCTTTAGGGACTTTTCTCTTAGCCTCTCTCCAGTCTAACAGCTTTCCTACATGCCATGTTCATTCACATTCCACTTACAATTTTTCTATGCATTTAAAACATTTTAAAGCTGTAAACTTCCTTACAGAGTAACAATGAGTTCTTTCATGCAGCGATGGCATCAAACTCTTTACTGAGGCACAAGTATATTACAGCCATAACACCTCTCATACCAATTAAAAACCAAACAAACAAATAGTTCTCATTAAAAATAACAGAAAGATATCAGAAAGGCTTGTCAGGTGTAATATTCTCTTGAAAAACACATACTGCATTTTGTCCCATTTTCCATTAATGTATGTATCTATTTTTATTCCTTCTCTCAAGGTTTCATCTGTCTATTTTGTATACTTATTTTATATGAATCAGCACACAATCTACTGACTAATATACCCCAGCAAATGACAACCCGTGAGACCAGGGCAGCAGAGCAATTGCCAGGAGATGCCTTTCAGAGCAGCCATAAGGATATTCCAGGCTACAGTGGAAGGCCACCTTTCAATAAAGCTGGTAATGATATTCTTTTAAAGCCAGGCCAGCAAGACCTACATAAAGGACACTTTTTTTTTTTTTTTTTGGTGTTGCAAGGATCCAATTGTCTGATCTGAACTACAGTCATAGGTTCATGTTCCACATGCCTGGTAAAGCGTGAGAAGTTTTTGTTGACTTTGGTGGAAAATTATGAGAATTGTTAAGCTATCTAAAGAATCTACTCATAAACATACTTTTCTACCTTTTGTATTTTTATTAGGTAAATATATTTGATGTTTCCCCACAAAGGTGATAGGTACTACAAAGAACGTGATATACATTCAGTACCAAAAGACGATGAGAACTCTGTAACATAATGACAGAATCACAGAACTGCAGGAGTAGGAAGGGACCTCAGGAGATCATCCAGACTAACTCCCCTGCAAAAGCAGGTTGCACAGGAAGGCATCCAGGCAGGTCTTGAATACCTCCAGAGAAGGAGACTCCACAGCCTTTCTGGTCAGCCTGTTCCAGTGCTCTGATATGCTCACAGTAAAGAAGTCTTTTCTTAGATATGTATGGAATCTCCTGTGTTCCAATTTTTGCCCATTGCCCCTTGTTCTGTCGCTGGGCACAAGCAAAAAGAGCCTGGCCTCATCCATCTGGCTCCTGCATTTCAGATATTTATATACATTGACTAGATCCCCTCTTAGTCTCCCCTCCTCCAGGCTGAAGAGCCCCAGTTCTCTCAGCCTTTCCTTATACAAGAGATGTTCCAGACCCCTAATTATCTTTGTGGCCCTGCACTGGACTCTCTCCAGTAGTTCCCTGTCTCTCTTGAACTGAGGAGCTCAGAACTGGACACAGTTCTCCAGATGTGGCCTCACCAGGGCAGAGTAGAGGGGGAGGATCACCTCCCTCGACCTGCTGGCCACACTCTTTAATGCACCCTAGGATCCCGTTAGCCTTCTTGGCCACAAGGGCACGCTGCTAGCTCATGTCCAACCTGTTGTCCACAAGGACACCCAGGTCCTTCTCTGCAGAGCTCCCTTCCAGCAGATCAGCCCCTAGCTATACTCAGAAACAGAGAAAAATAAGAAGACTTCAAAATCATTTTTTAAAATATCAGATTCCCTAGACAGAACCCTGACTCAGAAATACAAGTCAAGTTACTGAGAGGTGTTTGCGAGTGTTAGATTTGTTTTTATTCATGCTTTCATTTGTTTATGTTGGTTTTGGGCTTTTTCACTTAATGCCTCTGGGAGCTGAACTGGCATATTGTATATTTAAAGAAATGCAATAAAAACAATTTAGTACTTTTCCTCTGTGTTTGCATTCATTATTTCCCACTCACAGGAGAGAATAAATTGTTAATATATATATTTATGTATTTATATTTATTTGCATATATATGTACAAGTAATTTTTTTTTTTTCCTATGACAGAGTCAGTATTTGCTAAGCTATAGGCAGAAATTTTGTCTCTAGCAAAAGGAATAATTTTCTCAGAAACAGGATTTACTGCTTAAATAAGTCCAGGATAGTGCTATACAGCAACTATTGATTACATAATTCCTGTGCTTCCAGTACTGCCCTATGTTCCGTCCATGGAAAATTTCTCTTGTCTGTAACATTGTGGGGTTTTATGGACAACAAAGTTGAGATCTGCTGTGGGGAGAAGTCTCTAAAGCTCACAGATTCGGTTTTAAAAATCAAATCTTACTGTATCTTTACTTGTTATTGATTTGCATCTTTAGTAGACCAAGTGCCAATAAAAGGTCTTCTCATTCTTTCTCAAAAGGGCTGAAAAATCATATTATACAGTATAATGTTTCACTGGCAGGCCAAAAGCTGCCTTACTTCTATAATCACAGGAGTGATTCTTACTTCTATAAGCACAGGAGTGTGATAAAAACTAGCTGTACAATATTCAGCAAAGAATTCTTAGTATGAACCTTGAAAATGAGCTCCAAATCAAGAAAATTAGGAAAGGTGGATTTCCTAGCAGGCACTTTTTGTGCTTACATTTTGTGGTATCTGGCAGCAAGCTCTAGTTGAAGTTTTCTCCACAGCTGGGACTCTCATAGCTCTCTCCCACATCTATTTTCTGGTTTCTAATAAAACTCAAAGCCATACGGCACAATTACTTCAGCTGACAATAGTTTCTGATCTATCATGTTTTATAAGACTTGCAGGAATATAATCTTCTGATGTTTGACCTTTTGTCTCATTTCATTGTAATTGATGAATTAATTACGATTTATTAGGGAAGGATGGTCAAGTAGATCGACACTTCATCCTCAAAGAGTGAATACAGAAATCCTGCTTCATTAGGTAACCAAGATAAAAATACAGTTTGGTTCACTGGAACAGACTCAGATTTATTCTTTTTACAAGACCTTAACTCACAACCCTGTTGTTGTTACCTGTTGAGCACTGCAGCTAAGACCAGTGAATCACAGCTAGGTATTGCACAGAACTGATTTGAAAAAGCAAGCAGCCATTTAGTCCAGCAGGGTGATGCATTTTAGTCAAGGTATCATATGACAAATTACATACGAGTATTTTCACAGTATGTATATATAAAGAGAAAGCTGTTGTGGCCTTTTATGTGGGGCCTGGAAAGACAGAACAGTTAGCGCGAGTAAAGAAAGAAAGCAAAACCATTACAGCATTAATCACAGAGTAATTTAGGTTGGAAATGATCTCTGGAGGTCTGTAAGCCAATCTCCTGCTCAAAGCAGAGGTAACTTCAAAGTTACTGGATGTCCAAAGCCTTATACAGTCCAGTTTTGCAACTGCTTTTAGACAGTTAAACAGGGTAAAACTGACAGATCCTGCTTACCTATTTCCTGATGAAGATCAAGTCTGCTCACCTGATATCCAGGGACTGTGTTTTATTTGCTTTCCTGTTTTCCACCAGGATCTAAAATGCTACTGTCTCTGCAGTCGCTGCACGGAAGTATTCCATGGACATTTAATCTCTGTCCTATTCTGCCTTATTCATGAGTATAAGGAATAATGTATATAAAAATATTATGCATGACAGGTTCCTTTTGAAAGTCTCTGGTTTGCAAACCATAACGGATGCTTACCTGCCTCCTGGCAGGCTACTTCATGTCTTAAAAATGCCTGTCATACTCAAGTAGGAATATGGGCACTATGGGATTGTTGTTCTCCAGTTGTGGATGTTGTCTTTATCATGGAAAGAGGCAGAGACTGTGCTGTTGATCTGAAATAATGGGAAAAGAACAGTTCAAAATATAGCTCAAAGAGGAACCACCAGTAAATGGCAGACCAAATTGTCCCTAACTGACCCATGTCTTCTCCCTTGATTGAATAAGGGGCTGGACAGGTGTACAGGGCAACTGACATCGCTGAGCATTTTTCTTTAAATTATGTATTACACCTTCATGGGACTGTTCTGAAGTCTCCATGAACCAGAAAGAAGTACTTTTATGATATTAACTGATCTGGGTTAAAAAGATTTGAATACAATTTCTGGCCCTTCTCTTAGCTCCAGGCATGATGCTAGAGAATCACTGAGTCATCACACCTCAGAAAATAGGGATAGGGGCACTGTCTGTCTCAAACTGGGACAAAAGATGCATCTTATGCCTCAGTAAAACACCCAGTTGACTGGGAAGGGCTCTTACCTCTTTGTACCAGTAACGATTACACACCATGTAATTAGTGTTTTATATTTTGCTCTCCTTAGTAAGGCCTGCAGCACCATATTGATTGTTTCCATTTCAAACAATAGAAACAGAAAGCTATGGCCAGCCCATATGAGCTCAACTGAAACCAGCTGTTTAGCTCCACTGATCTGAACCCATAGCATTGACATTCTATTTTGTTCAAAGTCTGTCACCTAGATGACCATACTGGGTGGTTACTGCACAATCCTTTACTCAATAAATGTCTATTTTAAAACTTTTGTGGTTCCAGAATTAAAGATATCTTTTAGATTACCTAAACTTCATCTCACAGGACTATTATGGAAGATAAAAGAATGAAAAGTACATTTATACAGCAAAGCCAGAAGATGAAGGAGCAAAATCAGTCTGAATAAAAGCATATTAATTGGCTAACACCGTGCATTTGTATTCTAGAGTGTGCATTTCTTCCTCAAGGAGGATCTTATGGGATTTATTAAATCACTGATATCTATTTCATTATATTTTCTGAAAAGAGGGGAGGTGCCTGTTCCTTCATGTCTGAGGAAGATTAAATGGGGAACTGAGAAGCTGTGAAGGAGATATAATGAATCATTCCGCAACTCTGCTTTGATGGCTAATTTATTCTGCAATTAAGACATCCTTAATATACAAAGATGACAATATCTATAGATTTAGAATGTGCAGCATTCAGGTAGGTTAGGATGGTGGCTCACTGAAACTGAAGAGTAGATAGTCATTCTGCCTACTGCATGCTGCTGAATGCACCTTTTTTGCACCCAATTATGTTATTTATAGAATGGCTTGGGTGGGACGGGACCTCAGAGATCATCTAGTTCCAACCCCCCTGCTGTGGACAGGGCTGCCAGCCACTAGCTCACTAGTGCCCAGGATGGGGCATCCACAGCTTCTCCCAACCAACACCCAACCTCCCCTCTTTCAGTTTTAGCCCATTCCAGCACTGTGTTCCCAGCACAGTTTGTCTTAGTTCATCCAAGTGGTGATATGGCAATGTTTATCTCATGAGAATAATGTGTACAGGACATGTAAGCACATTTGATGTCACTTCCTTCCATGTGGTGTAAGGACACACAGAAAGTAGCAGAGGTGTATCAAATGATTTCCTTTCCTGCCTCATTTCCTAAAAATCTCATAAATCTACCTTCAGTCAAATATATAATGATATATAACCTGCTAAAATCCAAAAAATTCCAGTAATCACACAAACAAATAAATAAACCAGGGGCTGATGCAAATGTAAAAAATTTTCTTAGGCTCTCCTCAGGGCTACTTTTGTAAGAGATGAAGATGTGGCCTTTGTTGGAAGATGCAAAAAAGGCTTGGGGAATCAGAGTGCCAAGCCAAACATCTTTGAGCAAGAACGTGGGGGGGGTCAGGTGATGTTGCTGAGCTTATGCCAGTTTGCTTCCAAGTGAATTGTGACTCCTCTTCTACTAGCATTGCTAGCTGGCCAAGGGAAGGGATTGTCTGGTTCTGCTCTGCCTGGTGTGGCATCACCTCAAGCACTGTGTTCAGATTTGGGCACCACAACATAAAAAGGACATAAAACTACTAGAAAGTGTCCAAAGGAGGGCAACAAAGGTGGTGAAGGGTCTGGAGGGAAAGGTGCATGAGGAGCAGCTGAGTTCCCTTGGTTTGCTCAGCCCAGAGCAGGGGAGGCTGAGGGGAGGCCTCATGGTGGCCTGCAGCTCCCTCACAGGGGAGCAGAGGGGCAGGCGCTGATCTCTGTTTTTTGGGACAGTGACAGGATCCGACAGAACGGTATGGAGCTGTGACAGGGGAGGGTTAGGCTGGGGGTTAGGAAAAGGTTCTGCACCATAGGGAACAGGGTCCCTGGAGCAGTGGTCGCAGCCCCAGGCTGCTGGAATTCAAGGAGCATTTTAACACCACTCTCAGACATATGGTCTGGATTTTGGGTCATCCTGTGTGGAGCCAGGGGTTGGATTCAGTGGTCCTTGTGGGTCCCTTCCATCTCTGGACATTCTGATTCTACTTGCATACTAAAACTGAAGGCTTTGGGACAATACAGA
The DNA here is from genome assembly GCA_013399715.1 of Alectura lathami. Classification (NCBI taxonomy): domain Eukaryota; kingdom Metazoa; phylum Chordata; class Aves; order Galliformes; family Megapodiidae; genus Alectura; species Alectura lathami. The sequence continues at coordinate 378,691 of VXAV01002398.1, read as the reverse complement.
GGAATGATTGCCTGCATGTTCTTGTGAAAAAGTAAAGCTAATTGAAGTGCATCACCCTTCTTAGTATAAAAAGAATTAAGGAAATTTCCACACATGTAGATACTGCATAAAACATTGAGTGATATAGGGGTTGCCAAGAAGCTGGCAGTATGGTAACCTGTCATATCACTTCTAACAAGCTCAAGACAATATCCAGATGACATTTATGTATGATGGACATCAGAATCAGTTTTAGTGTTATATCTAAAGAAAAACCCTGTTTAAATAAAACCTTCCAGATGTTGTAGTATCTACAGTTTTTGAAAAAAGTAAAATTGTGTGAGTATCAAAATAATTTCAGATATGAATGAGAAAACTTGTGAGTAGATAGTCAATAGGCATACTCTGTTTATGAAATAAATGGTACCTTGCTGACAAGTGAACAATTCTATGAAAAGAAAGTACTAGATAATAGAAAGGTTCTTGTTGTAGTGGGATACAACTAATAGATGAAAACACCTTCAATGGGAATCAAGATCTAAACTTTTTACATCGGTGCTGATAAAGTACTGGAATAACTGTAAAAGAAGTGGTCCATTTGTAGGTGACTTTAGGAGTGTGGGTGCTGCTGCGTAAGACAGACATTAGCAGCCTGTCAAAAGTACTGGTAGCATGGGTGAAATGTCTTAAGACTGCTGAGGTCATGCTAGATGAGCAAATGGTCCCTCCTGACTTCAAAATCTATCAACCTATTAATTAGCAGCTAATTAGCAGCTGGTAGCAATAAGAGGCTATTATCTTGTAGCAAATCAGCCAGTAGAACAAGCAATACACACATTGGCACATTAGATGACTGAGTAATACTCATTTTTAATAGCTTTACTTCTGCTATTTAGAATTAAGTGACATAGGTCCTCTGAGATGTACAGATGAATGAACAATTGAGCCACATAGTAGAGTTCATCTAACCTTAGGGGATTTCCTCTCCTATTTTGTCCTCTAGTTTCAAGCCAGAAATAAAGGAAATAAGTCATATGCTGTATTTCCATTAAAAAGTCTTCTTTTAAAAAAAAAGAAAAAGTAAGAAAAAAAAAGAGAAAAATGCAAAGTCCCTTTCAGTACTTAACAATTGATAACAATTATAAGAAGATATAGACCATGACAAATTTACATTTGAGAGAAAAATTAATATGGTAACACATCTTTTTTTATGTTAATAGAGATAATTAGTAAAAAATAATGGAAAGAACGGCTTTTAAATAATAACTGAAAAAAACAGACTGGATTACTTTGAAGCTACTGCAATTATAACAGAAAGATAGAAGACAAAAATAAACATTGATTTCACTTTTCCTGTCTTCATCTAGAAGAAACGCTGAGTTTGATATTGCAGTTTACTTTTCCAAATATCATATTTGCTAAAAATGACAATAGGTTGTATTTCAAGCTGATAGTGATTTCCCTAAAACTGAAAAAGTGGCTAGAAAAATATGCTAAAATTGCTTGCATTGCTTACTGTACTAGAGAAAAAAAATTCCTTTACATGGGACTGCACAAAAATATGAATAACTTGTTCACTGTTTCATCCATGTCCACAGGCACTAGGATAAATTTTTTGTCTTTCTCCAGATATTATTTACAAATGCATACAATTGCTTAATGCCCTTATCTTAAGGAGTAGTTTGTTTCATATATTAAAAATAAATGAAAAAATCCTTATGGTTCCTTTCTTGAAATTTCAGTTCCCAAAGCTAGGTTGCTATAACACTAGTCAATAAAATAAGGATATTTCTGCAAATAAAGTATCATCATTCATCTAAGCTCTCAGAACTTTGCAAAGAAGAACCTGAAAGACCATATTTTCTTCATAGATTTTTTTTTCTGATTGGTGGGAAATGTCAATATCATTTTTGGCAGACAACAAATTACAGAATAACCACTTGAAGATGCAATCTCTGCTTTCCTTAAATACATAAATTTTATCTGCATCTTTGTATCTTTTTATTATTTCTTGGCCAGATGAAATAACCTACTTTTCAACCAATGAAAATAAAACATGTTGAGAGTTTGAGTTTCCAATTTTTCCTGGAAACATTAGTAAAACTACTTTTTTTTTTTTTCCTAGTTTTCTCAAAATTCTTCATGGTAAAATACCATATTGTCCACCCACATGTGATAACACATTGTTTCTGTTTGATTTCCTTAATTAAATATGCATTAACATTCACTTGTTTGACTATCTACTTGTTGTAGATAGTAGCACCTCACTGGCAGGAGTACCCCCTCATTCATTAGAAGTCTTTAAGGCAGATATTATCGAGAAGCATCAGACTAAGTCTACAATACTAACAAACATTCATCCCCAGACTTTTTCTGATTCTGAATTTGTGTTCTAAATATTCCTACCACAAAAGCTGACATATACACACAGTGGCTCTGAATTTGTGTGTGGACCAAGCCATACAGATAGATGTAGTTTTCTCATGTATTTTATAACCTAACGCTGCACAAAATGGTAGAGAAACAGAGACAAGAAACAGAGGCCATTTGTGCTGCATTCGCTCTTCATTTTCTACAAATCTGTCCAGTTCTTGCACATCAGCCTCCCACTTTTCCCAGAATGGCTCACAAACCTGCCAAAAAAATGCTTCTTTAAAGGAATTTATCATGCTTTTACACTTTCCTAGCTAGTTAATGATTTCAAAGTTTTTGCAGTTTCTCTGATNATTAAAATAATAATAATAATCAGAGAGGCCACAGAGAGGCTTACAAAGGGATTAAAATGTAATATGACCACTGTAGCTAAGAAAGTAGTGAGGAGAAATCACCATAGCAATCAGGAAAGATCCTGAGCTACATAAGCAGTAAAAGGAGAATTGTTTCAAGTTTTGCATTTTATTGTTAGAAAGTAAATGTGAGGGGGGCAAAAAAGGGAGGAGCTATAATGAGGTGTTTTATTTCTTATGTAATGACTGAATAAAGGGAAAGAGTATCAGAAAATCAAAAGAGATGGAAGAAATGAAAAGAGATGAGAAATTAAACATGAATTGACAAGTAAGAAAAAAGTATTACCATTACATATCCATTTCTACTATGTTAAGAAAGATTGTCTTGCACTATTTTTTTAATACCAATACAGTTCAGTTTGAATTGTGCTGAAAAATGGTATGAGGGAAATATAAAGAAAGAAATTCTGAAAAAAAAATACACATTACAGCCTCACAGAATTAATTGCTGAACAGCATGAAAATATTAGGCTAGAATATCCAGCAGATAGACTGGAGAGATATGAAATTTGTGAACACACTTACTCCAGGGTGAAGATGTCAGAGCCTATTGTACTAAAATAAAAATTCCATTTGTTATGACAAATAATCACCAGTTGAATCAGAAATATTGCCTATTGTCTTACTGTATAAACATCAGATTCATTCCATCATCCACACATCATCCACATGTGTAATCACTGCCCTTGTTTACATAACTTGCATTGCACAGAATGTGACTTTTTTTTTTTTTTGCAAAAATATAAAGCACCACAGGCTTATTAAGTCATAGCTATAAACTCTTTCTTGAGGAATAAAAACAAGCTGCTTTGAAAGGCTGAAATGGCTGTTGGCTCACCCAAAGTGATTTGTTGGAAACAAGAGAACATGCACAGAATGTGGTACTGCACAGAGAGCAGCACCTGCTTCCACAGCTGAGTCAAGGTTGGGTGGATGGGAGCTGTAGATCACACTATAGTGAGGACCAGGCAGACTCTCCAGATTTCTCCAAAAATTTCAGGGTGGATTCAGTGACGAACTTAACATGAGCAACAGCCTTGTTACTTGCTCATGAGTCATTATTTTCTTGAAAGTCTGAATAGTAATTTCTATTTGTGCAAGACCTCGCTCATCCTAGCAAATGTGTCATTTTTATTATTTGTTGTTACAGCAGTGCCTAGTGGTGGGGAGCTGAGGAGATTGCTACTTCAAAGCAGGCAACATAAGCTTACACTATGCGGAAGAAGGTCTGTGCTATTTCTGCCTCTTTTCCACTAGCTAGGACATGGGATATGTCACTTTGGGTGACATGACAGGGAATAGGCCACTTTCTGACTGTCAACCATAGCATGATTTCACCTGGCTCTGAATCATTCCTCTTGTAAAGCAAAAGGTAGGAATGGAAACAGAGAACTACCATTCCCAAGGTGAGACTATAAACCGCTTGCAGAGTTCGGAATGACATGTAGCCTCCAGATTGTCGGTCACCTGCTAATAAAGCAAGACCCTTATATTTTCCTTTCATCATGAGGTTTGTAGAATATGCACTTTCCTACCCATAGAATGAAGGGATGTTCTGGAGTTACTGTCAATTTTGTCAACCACCACCAAATGTCTCTGCACACACAGGTTAGAATGATTGATTAATCTCTGTCGGGACTGGGATACAGGCTGTTTCTATCACAGGACCACAAACACACTCCTGTCCTCCCATGTTGTGTTCTTTCTGTAGATCCTGCAATCAAATATTTGAAATATAAAGCATGGAAAAGGAGATTACTTATCCAAATATATTTTAAAATTTAATCATTACAACAAATTGAAATTGTTAATATAATTTAATATTTGTTTGGTTTAGCCTTACCATATATTTCCTTTGATCAGGGAAGGCTATGCGCCTTCCATATTGTTCTGTGGAAAACATGTGATGTATTTTAGTGCAAATATTCACATAAAATGAGTCACCACATCAAGGGGCTTTGACAAAGCCATGTTTTCTTGTAATTTTTAATGGAGGATGGGAGGTGAGGCACCCCCATTCTCAGCACTGCTCTGTCATTTATCTGCATTGCTTGCTTTAAGATTTATGTTCTTATCTCTAAGGGGAGATAATAAAGCTAGTGGATCAGGAGGCTTAATGAGTCTAGAAGTCCCTTGGAGCTTTTTGGATGAGAAAGACCACAGAAATTCGAAGTATTGTTATAAAATCCCTTAGTGCCTGCCCCACTGGGGAGATCATTTGAAAAGTCTTTTTTCCTCTCCTAACTTGCTGTAGAGTAAGTGACTGAGCTGGAACCTTCAAAGGAAGGAATCAGCAGGTGAAGAAGTAGAGAAGACCTCTGCAGTCAGCATGAAAAAAAAGGAAGGTGCTCTACTAGCTCAGCAGTTGTTGCAGTGTCTACAAAGAAGGGCAGGAGTCATCTCAGGCACATGGAGAGATCCCCTGTCTGCCTGACTTGCCTAGTACTGGGAGATCAGTGCAGGAAGATAAGCCAGGGCCTTTGCAAGAGACAAGTGAGGGAAACGAGTCAGCACTAAGTACTGGTGGGGAAGGCAAAGGTGCTAGGAAGGGGATTGTAACACTGTCAGCCACAGCCACTTTCTCCCCAGGTGGTGTGTCAGAGAAAACAGACAGGAGATGAGCCTCATTTCCCAAAATTCATGGACTACCCCAGCTACAAGCCTTTAATCAGGCTGAGGTTGCCTGACCAAGTTTTCCTCAACTGGGCTGAACTCAAATCAGTTGTGTGCTTTTTCCTGAACAGAGCACACCATTAACCTGAGGAAATGTTTACCTAGCAAGGCATATGCACTCCCCTTTCACCTCCAGAAACAGTGGGGAAAACGTCTTCTCCCCTAGAGATAAGCAAGTGGTTTCCCATTGAGTGATGTAGTCAGTCAGGTCACAGCTCTAGGGAATCACTCGGTTTTTAAAGCTTCAAAGACTAGGCTTAAGAGTTGGTTTATGGAATTCCTGTATCATGCTCTGATCATTTA
>VXAV01002398.1:308362-324909 GCA_013399715.1 Alectura lathami | reverse complement strand
TTTTTTTTTTCCCCACAGTAACAAATGAGTAGCTCGATATAATTCAGTTTTTCCTGATTTTTGCAAACTCTTGAGATTAGATGCAGGCCATGTTTGACAACTGCAAAAATTAACCAGAGAGAAAAAATCTGCAACACAGGCTAGTAACAGCTTAGTAAATTAGAAAAATCTCATCCTTTCAGAGCTCTTTATAATCCCTTTGCTCTGTATTTCACATGAATCACCAAATCACTAATGAAAAGGATGCTAAAAGGCACAGGCAGTTCCTTGCAGGATGGCAGAGTAACCTGAACAGTAAACGGAATGATTTTGGTTGGTGTCACTGAGAATTAGCCTAACCAACATCAGTAGGGACTATTGAAGCCATGACATTTACAGATACTTTCAGTCAAAGCTTCTGGGAAAGGTGTTTATTGCATTTAAAAAAGTCTTTGTTTAACTTTTATGTGGGTGACGATTTCTTAAGCCAGAGGCTAATGGACATGTGGAGCCTGAAAGGACTGATAGATTATTTACTATAACTCCATGATGGGTAGGCAGGCTTCCTAAATGGGCTTTTTTTCTAAAGGCTGGAGACCAAAGCCATATTGCAGAGTATTGGAAAAGAGAACACTAACTACTAATAGGATGCTGTGACTCTGATACCTTGTATTGTCAGCCAATTATCCTAACATTCAGAAACCTTCCCAGACTCACTGTCTACATAAACAGGGCTTGCAATGGTGCACTTACCGTGCAGTCAGAGCTGTTATGCTCACTGAGGCACCAGGAATATAACGTATCGGTGAACAGAAGGAGTAGAAGCTCATGTTCCCCTTTACTGCACCCTTGGCCAGTATCTTCAACGTGTAGAACATTTCCCAAAAATACAGAGATATTAGGTGATGTTATGTCTACAGTCCAATTAATATCAGTGCTTTCTCTCTTTGCTAGCTAACTGTCCAAGAAATTGATTTCACTGCTTTCAAAACTTTCAACAAACTTGGACAATCTGTCAAGGAGATTTATGAGCCATTAAAATCCACAATTACATTACTTCAAGCCATAATTAAAAAGCTGTGTCTCTACTCCCATCCTCAGCCATTGATTTCTAAGGGAAGAATATTTCTCTGGCATTGTAAACCCCAATAAATCACCAGACTTTGAGCAGAAAAGAAAATTTAGCTCCTCCCCACCAATATCACATACTAAAGCTTTACTGAGAAAAAGAGGGGGAAAAAGGAAGACTAAATGACTGTAAATTTGGCTTGTATTTTTATAACCATTCAGGAATGAAGTCAAGTATAATTTGACATTTTATTGATACTTCCAGTATTTAAAGCTGACAAGTACTACATTAAATTTTACCATGTATGTCTGATATGACAGTAAAAAGCCTCTTGCACTTTGCTTAGTAACTGTTGCAATAAAATGTAAGTAGAAATGCCATGCAAGAAATGATTTGTCTATTTCTGTCCACTAATCATCCCAAGATTTCCAAACCTTTTTTCATTTACCTGGACAGCTTTTGCTACTTTCTCTTTCCAATTTCCTCTCCTTGCCAGAAATTTTATTTTTTTTTAAAAAGACAGTGATGAAGCCAGATGATGCTTGTCACTTGTTTCATTCTTCTTTTTGTTAACTGTTGTATGTATCCTGATGAAACTGGAAATGCAATTCTTCCTCTCTGCTTCAAATGCTTTATGATTATTCCTTGAGATAACTACAAAGGTGTCACCATCACTCTTCTGTGAGTACTAGTTGAATCTTCCCATATCTTTGTCCCATGCTGAGTCTCCTAAACCAGAGGAGCAAAAGAGGACTCGCACAGCAATGATAGTTTGCTTGCTGTCCCTTGTATTATGCATCAGTGCCATCTGTACAGCTCTATTTTTTTTCTGTTTGTTTCCCAAAGAACTTCTCTGCTGCTCCTTCTTAAAGAGACACCAAATTTCTGAAATGTTGAAAGAACAGATCTTTGTTAATGGAACAGATTTGCCTTCCACAGGATCAAGAAAATGAATGAATAAATAAACAATTCATTTTACTTTTGAAAATTCAGATGTGCCCTTAGGAAAGACATGTAGGATGAAGGTACATACTTACTAGCAGTGTAAACACCCAGAGGATCAAAAGGTCAAATACAATACACAACTGAATATATTAAAAGACTAAAATTGTTAAATGAGGATATTTCCTCCATGATATCATGTCAAGCAGTAGTATTTCATTAAATACATTTGAAAAGAAAGACCTCTTAAAAGATAAATAAATCTGACAAGAGAACTGATTTATCCAGGGAAAGACAGATTGGTGATATTGTTTATCTAAAAAGAAGCTTTGCATGAATATCTGGAATACACCTCTGGAGAGCAGGGTTCACAAAAAAAGATCAGAAGAATGTATGAGATTCAAGAAAGGCCACCTCTTTCTTTAAGCCACAATTTATCTGTGTTACAGGGCTGTAAAGAAAATGACATGTCTATACACCAGGGCAATCTGTTTAACAGGCTTGGAAAATCTTTTCTGTGGTTCATTTTACTTGCTAGAGGGTTTCTGGCTAATAGATCAATGGATTGCTTTCTCCATCATTGTTCAGTCCAAAGTTCTCACTGCTGTTGTAGCTGGAAAGATATCAGGTCTTAATCCAGGTCTTAAAGCACTAAGGTGGGATTCTGAGAGCTTTTAAGATGTTTGAGCATCTGAAAGTTGGTTTTCATAGGGCTCCTTCCAGTTGCTGTATCCTGCCTACTTCAGCCTACAATGAGTTTTCCTAGGACCAACACAGAAATGTCTAAGGAATATTCATCCCCACTTGGTGCAATCTTTTTTCAGACTCACTGTGGTGTTCACCAGTGTGCCATGATTCTCGACCTGTACTTATCTCAGAAGGGACAAGGTAAGTCTTTTTAGTAGTAGTAGGAAGCTGTAGACTTAGTTTAACTCAAATGAGACTGCCAAGATCCAGCATGCTAGACAGGGAAACACCTCTGCCACAGCTGATAAGAAGTCTTGAGAAAAGATGGAATGTGGACTATATCTTGCTTAAAATCTTGGGGACCTAAATCCAGGAGAGGACAAGATACATCTGCCTATTGCCTTAAGATTCGGTGGTTAAACTTGGTCTTTGAGTGGGGAATGGGAACCCAGACCTTCCAGAACTTTCACCACTGAACTTTTTTACATCCAGAATAGTTGTCTTTCAGGGACAGAGAGGATACTGCAGGAGTTGTAAGAAATGTCATTTCAAAAGTAGCTGCAGGAATTTGATTTTCAGTCAAGCCTGCCTTAAAGCACTTAAAGTTTTTTTGCAATGAAAGTTACAATAAAAAATGCATTTTAATTTGCACAGGCTTTAGTTAGTTCTCTTCCTCCAAATGTGAAAATGACAATGATTCTTCTGGTTGGGGGGAATTTTTTTAGCTATCCATAGCCTGGAGAGAAAATTCAGATATATGACAGGACAGCTGAAAGTATAATGAAAATGTAGACCAACATGCAAATCTTAGTCATGACTGTAAAACAACCCACTGAAATTAGAAACCATGCTATGTATAGTAAAAAAATAGTGTATATTCATTCCTCATTTTAATCCACTTTTAACATCAACAGAGATTCTCCAGAAATTATTACATATGTGAAGGTAGTTGAGTAGGAAAACTAAAGTTTCACCATTTGTGAGATCTATCTGCTGTTCTTCCTTCTAAAGAAAATAATATAAAAATAGTATATTGATTTTCAATTCACAATCAGGCATTGAAATATTCAAATCACTTTGGTAGGGTGGCTTTGCCTGATCACAGAAGCTGGTACACAGGCTGTGAAGTTGTTTTGGAGATGTTTTTCACTGTCAATAATTAAGTTAAATGGAAAGGCCAGATTCAGAGAGACCATGAAGCAACTCTCCCCTAGACATTAAAAAGATGAGATTCAGAGACTGTAATACTTTTCGTTACATGTTTGTTGTCTATCTGACTTCCACTCAACAAACCAAGGCAAATCCTACTGAGGCATGCATAATGCCCTCAGCAGCAGATGCTGACAAGCACATTAATAAATCATGGTCATCATTAGACCCCTTAAACAAATATTTTCCTGCCAGACAAGTTGTTTATTACAATTTCATATTTAGTTTAGTTTATTTATTTATTCAAATTATACTATTCTTTGCATAAAATATTAACTGATCAAATTGCCGTAGCAGATTAGTTTACAAAGGTCACTAACAACACAATTAGGTTCTGGAACAGACAGCTGATGCTTTGACATGCAAGATGAGAGTCAGAACTCTGGAGACAGTAGTAATAAGAGTTAATTGTTAACTGTTGTGTGTTGACAGTTGAGAGTCAGGTTCAAAAAGACCTTGTGTCTGGATTGCAGTAATATTGGGTCTTGGATGAAAGGAATGGAATGAACAGACTTTGAAGTAAATGCGTTTGAAAATAAGACTGCTGTAGTGCATTGTGCAACTATTCCTCTCTCTCTAGTGGTAAATTTCTCCTTTTCTCTTTGTTAGCTGATGGACAGCAACCCTCTGTAGGAACCTCCCTCAGCACAGCATCCCTCAGAGATTTTAAACAAAATTTGCTTTCAGTAGTTTTGCTCTAGGCAGCTATCTCAAGTCAATGCTTTTACTTCTGGATGGGTAACAGAGGGCCCTCAATGCACATGCCACCTTCATAGTGTCCTGAATTCATGCAGCTTTCTTCTTCTTTGATGGAAAAAATAAGAGACAAGATCCTATGTCCATCATCCTGGTTACTAGCAGAAAGGAGTGGAAGAAGAAATCTACTGAGATAGTTCAACTTGGACAACAGAGAGCTTTTTGCTACAACAGTAGCAACAAAGTGAAGAATTTTATTTTGCGATCCACTGTGTGGCCTCTTCAGAATTTCCTTAGGGAAGGCCCACAGTCACTGGTACCTCCTCTTCTGCATCAGTGACCTTAGAGCGATAAAAACAGCTGCTTTCTCCAACTCCCATGTGCAAGGGAGAGGATACATTGCAGAACTGATGTTTCTTAGAGCCCACAAAGAAAATGAATACAAATTGTGATTCTTGTTCTGGTGCATAAACTGTCTAGATTTTGTCTTTGTGTATTTTGATCCTGCAGAAGCATCCTTGTATAGTCCTATTGTCCTTAATAGATGCATACCCCAGACCAGTACCACAGCATTTTCTCTTTTCTTCTCTCATGACAAACAAGACATAATTCAAATGTCTTGAATAGCGTCAACTGTTCTGAAATGATACTGGGGAACAGAGTGGATCCTGTAAGAACCTACCATGCTCTGCAGAGATCATGCTCATAATGAGTGAAGCTAAGACACTGACTTCAGCTTACTCTGTTGTGTCTAAGTATGTCTGCAGATCAGGGCTCTAGGGACTCCAGGAAGAAAAGCAACACAAGAGAGAAGAAGGTTTCTTCCACAAAAGTGCAATGTAAGAACAGCAGTGCTCTTTTATTTCTAATAATTATTTTAAAACTTGCCTAAATACTGATTCATATGTCAAAGCTGTAAGCACTCCATTGATCTGGTAAATATATAGCTAAGGATTGCTTAGCACAACAAACTTGGTGGCTGCTACGGTCTATCAGACAAATGTATATTTAGCCCAAAGTTGAAGCATGCATTATTTACTTGGTTGACATTAGCAGCTTGATGAAGCTGCTCTGGGAGCTGTTACGAGACACCAATATGATACAGAATGGCGGAAATGCTGGCAAATGGAGCCCTGACATAATGCCTCGTAGCAGCTGTGTAGCATCGGCTCGTGGCTTGGTTTCGAGATGAGTGTGGATGCGTGGGCAGAAAGCAGGTGCAGGTTTTCCTAGGAGAGCTCATAAGCCATTCTGCCGTACGGCATTCTTCCTTCCCTCTTGAAGACTAACTGAAGTTGCCACATGATTGGAAAACTAAATAGATTGTGATGGAGGAAAAATGTCCTTTGCAAAAAACAAAATGTGCTTGTTTAGTTACTGATCTAAGAGCCAGCTTCTCACAATGGCTCAGCCCAGAAAGAAAGGGCAGCTGTGATGAGCTTTTATACGGATGAGGGTTGTTTCAGACAGTGTCTCCTTAATTAGGGTTCAGTGAATGACCAAAGAAATCCACAAAACAAACATAAAAGGGAAAGTAATCCCAAACCAAAAAACTTTGGCTCTGTGATTACATGACATGCTCCACATATGCACTGTTTCTCCCTTCTTTATCTGCCCTTCACAGTTTTCCATTTCAGCTGTATGTGAGAACAAGGTGCCTCTTTTTTGTATTTTTACCCTCTCCCTGTTTCCCCTATGATACAGGATACTCAGGGCAAGGATATTTGTTGTGCATCACCCATTTCGATACTTTGCAGGCAAGAAACGCACTTTCCCTTGTGAATCCAATAAGCAGTGTACCAGCTGGCCTGTACATGTGCGCTAGGAACATGCGGGGACTTCAGCACAAAGGAAGGATCATGGTTCTGATTCGTTATTCTTTTAAGTACAGCCACTTCCACGTAGTTCTGTTTGCACTGAAAGCCTGATCGATCTTTTTCCTTCCATCCCATGACCAGTGCACTACCTGCAGCATTCAGCTCCTCAACGCCCAGACTTAGGCACTTTTCCCTCCCAGCTATCATCAAGTGCTATCCAGCTCAGGGAGAAGCAAGGGAAGCTAAGTGCTCTGAGGATCATACTTCTGTCTGCTGTAATAAGTAGACCGGCACACATGCTGCCAGGCTCAGACAAGGATAAATCCTGAGTCAAACCCTTGCCAGACAGTTTGTGATATTAGCTCAGTAGTCAGAATGCTTTAAAAAGTCACGTTGTGTTTTTTTTTCATTTGTTTTCTGGTGTTGTTCATGGAAAAATGAAGGTGTGGAGAGAAATTTTTCAAACTTATTCTTGGTATGTTGGAAACTAGAGACAATGTGTGTGTGTGTGAATGAAAGTCTGAGAGTCTCATAGAGGAGTATGACTCCAGGGTCCTGAGCTTCTGGAGGGTGTGCGTGTTGTGGTGGTGGGGGAGGGGGCGAGAGCATACAAAGAACATCTTACATTGCAAATGTTTCAGTACCCCCTTGTCTATACAAAAGAAGGAGATAAAACACACAGTGTAAGAAAGCAGTTGTATTTTTACAGCCTTATGAGAGATCAAAGAGATTCAACAATTAAAAAAATTCTGGTCCTTTGAATCTCATGTGGAAGGCTGGCCTGGTGATTAAGACCCTTACTGAAGACTTGGAAAGTGTCCTTGCAAGTCTATGCTTAATTTCAGATCTTATATGTAGTGCTAGTTAAATCACTGCTGGCCATTTTCAGATCAGTATGATGGAACTTTATCTACTAAATTAGACTCCATCTTATTTAATCTCTATGCTTTAGAGAAAAAAAGAAGATGGGTTATCGAAAAACACCTGAAAGACAATTCAGTCACTGGTCATAGCCAACACAGCAGTGAGGGGACACTCAAGGCCTGCTTTGTGTGACAGATTGTGTTTTATGTATCTTTTATCAAGTAATACTCATACTGATGAATATCTGATGCAAGCTAAGTTCTCTTTTAGAAACTGCCTTCTTATGGCATCATATTTACAGCTTTTTAAAAAGCTTCTGAAAAGATGGGAGCTATATTGATTAACTTACATCTCTCCTAATGTGTGTGTTTTTATCCAAATATTTCTCTCCATTTTTTTTTTTTAACCTTAGATAAATTATGAGTTGATGAATGGCAAAAAATTACTGGCTAAAGGAGATTGCTCTAAGGACTGTATTCTTTCAGATTTGTGCCCCATTTTAGATAAATAGGCCTGGTGTGAAAAGGTTTTTACTCACAGTCTGTATCTCTGCAGACCCTACTACAGACCAAGGCTACCCAGAGAGACGTGTTCCACAGATATAACCATTGTGCAGAACGTAAGGGCACTGCAGAGTGTCTGAATGTCTGAAGTAAATAGAGAGTAGGTAAGGAGACAGTTTCACACCATTGCTATTGTGGACATAGTGTACTATAGGTGGAATGTGAATGTCCATCACTAAATGCTTGGCAAAGACAGAAGTTTTTTGTGCATCAGCTGAATTCCCACATGGAAATTCCTCTCATTTCAACAACAATGTGGCACAGATGGAAGAAGAGTATTGTGTCTCTCTCCACTTTCAGTGCTCAATATGTTATAAACAAATGAAACCCTAAAGCTGCAAATTGTTATTTACTTGCATTGTTTCTTTCCTATTTTGTCCATATACCATGACACAGTAAAGAATTTGCAGTATTCACAGAAACCTCAAGTATGATAAGAAATAAGATTTCTACAAGGCGATGTTTTCCCTCTGATTATGCAGCATATTAGCTCGTGTACCCAGCTGAGAAAAGGTATTAAGTCTAGCATACAGAAAAAACAAGTAGGAGGGCAATACTTAGCCTTAGGGCTACAGGAGCTCTTAATTTTCCATTTCCTCAGCTCTTATTTATACCAGAGTCAGTTATGTTGCACAGTTACAGTTGGCTTGGGAGACTGAATGAGGGGTGAAGGGCAGCAGGAGGAAATGAACTTTTCAGTTGGTGGATGGAGAAGTGTTTCCATGTGCCTAGCAAAAAAAAAAAAAAAAAAAAAAAAAAAAAAAAAAAAAAAAAAAAAAAAAAAAAAAAAAGACTATACTGAAAGAAAGAGTGTCTCCTTCTCACAGGCTTAGAGAGATAGAGAGAATGGGTATTTTTCTAGTGTCTGCTATAATATGAAGTGGGGTTGGAAATGGAATTGATTTGCCTGTAAAACAGAAGCTTTCATTCCATTTCTCAAGAGAAAGAAAAAAAAATCATTTTTTGTTCCAGTGATGAACTGGTTTTGTATTCAGCTACTGAAGAAAGGTAGAGACCCCAGGGCAGAGGGGCAGAAAGAAAGAAGATTATTTCAGGGGAATTTTTTCATGGAGACAATCCTGTAAGAAAATTAGTTTTCAAAGGGTTTATGCAGGGGCAAGCAATTCCCTTTCTCTCCTCCCATCCAGATGGTGAAACTGATGTCCATCCTCCTCCTGAGCGGTGCAGCTGCTCTGCTGCTCAGAAAAGGAAGGGGTTTTCAGGATGTGCTTGTTACATGGTAAAGTTGGCAACACCCCTGTGGAGTTCCTCACCTGGGGATGGCGGATTCAAGCCATAAATCCTGGTCGTTCTCAACCAGCATGAAAACGCTTCCTTTTTTTTTTCAATTTTGAATACTGTGTCTTCTATTACCACTACCACACTCACAAAGCCGATGCCAGACTTTCATCCCCACTGCTTTCCCCATGACACCTTTCCCACAAAGGGACTTCCAAAGGACAGCTCTTGAGACCTTCACTCTGGCATCATTTCAGACACACGCTCTCCACAGTCTGTTCAGGTGGGCCCAGCTCTCGCAGCAGTACAGCCTGAGCACTGTGGGGCAGCCCAGGCATGAAGGGACAGGGATGGCCAGTCATGAGGCTGCTGTGACTCTGCAGTGCACCGCTGGATGGGAAAGCAACTTGTTTTGGTGGTGATTGACTCAGGCAGAATGCTCGTCCCCTGTCACAGTTTCTGCTAACAGGCTGTTTGGAGATGGCTGATTTATTTCTGTTCCTGCACTTTTTTACCATTATGACAGCCTAGAAAATGCAACATTTTACAAATAGATTCATAATTTTTTTTTTTTTTTTTAATGTTGCTTTATCCTGAACGGCCAATGTTCCCCTAAAACAGAGGCCAGCTTTTCTTTGTATTCAACTGTCACATCTCTCTTTGCCCACCTGGCTCTGAAGATCTGGAGTCAGTGATGCTTCTCACTGCATGAGATGACTGTAGTTTGTACAATGGAACCAAAAGCCCTGGGGCAAATCTGGATGCTACTGCAGTACAAAGAGCAGCAACAACTATCACAGAAAGGGATATTGTGCCTATGCAAAATCCATCCTTCTGAGATACTCTTTTGCTCCAGACCGTCTAGTTATTTCAGAGGAACGTATCAACATGGCTCTCTCCTGTCAGAACTGTAAACAGCAGGTAGCTTTCATTCCCTCGTAACATGATGATCTGCGTAGTGGCAGAATTGCTGAGTCCTATCTCTCGTATCTCCCAGGATAACTAGTGTACACATCTTCTGGGGAAGTGACTCTCAGTCTCTAGTAAGAGAAACACTTTAAAAAATAATCCCATATACCATCTTGTGCCAGAATAGACGTCATTTTCAACCAAGTAAAACTTTGTTGTGGGCTTATGTAAATATATTTTTGAGTGGAAAGAAGGGACTTGCAGTTGTTCTGTGGATCACCTGATGCTGCAGCATAGATCACTATTGATATACTGACCATGGGAAAAGAAAAGTTACTTGAAAGACTTATGTCAGTATCAAAAAGTTAATGCCTTATCTCAGAGATAAAGGACAAGATGCTTTGTCTCTGCCTCAGTGTCCCAGCCTATGAAATGATAACGTACTCTGAAGCCTATTGAAGGAAAGTGCTCCAGAACAGCTGGGTATATTAGCAACAGTAAGAAAACAGACATGCTAATTTTAACATAAGTATTACATTCTCAAATTGCACTGCATTTACGTCTGCAAGCTAGAAATTTCCATTAAAGAAATACAAAGCTCAGGCAGCCATAGATTCATATGACATGGAAAAATGGACCTTGAAAGAAACCAGTAATTCTTGTGAGTGGAGCAATCCAGCAGGGCATTGGCCAACACCATCCCTCCTCTGGGACTGTGCCAGCATGGCCTCTCTCAGTTTTACCACATATAGATCAAAGAGGCATAAGAAACGCAAGTCCAGACAAACACGGCAGACTAGCTTACTTTTACAGTTGCTCTACTCTGACAGTGCATGTCCCTGCTAGGTTTACTGTAATGCCCAAAAGGGCATTTGGGCAAAAATGCACAAAAGCCAGAACACAGCCTGCCTCCAGAAGGGTTCTTCTCACATTGCTGCTGAGCTAGTCATGGCCTGTGAGCTGTGTGAAAAGGTTCTTTTTGTTTTGTTTTGTTTTGATGTTGGTAGGAGAACCTTTTATTTTCAAACCAGTTTCCTAATGTATCAGGACAGCTGCCTGGGATACACCTCATTTAGCGGCAATTGTCTTTGTAATGTCTATAACCCTCCCACCGCCATCCAACATACAGTCATCATTTATTCTCTCATTTGCCTAACACAATGTTAAAATGCCCTTCCAGTGCTTTGTTTTGCTTACTTTTCCATTCCCTTGCTGTCCTCATGTCAGAGATGTTAAAACCTCTTTTGAACAACTGACATCTCTATGTCAAGGATTTGTGGCTGAAAGATGCTTTATCCACTCTTTACCCAGCAGCCTCTCCCTCCTTTTTAATTACAAGCTTAGGAGTGTGAGACATCATCTATCATTCCTCGTTCATTATATTTAATAGCTGCACATTCTGGGCTCTTCAGCAAAGTGACCAGACACATGGAGCATGTTAATCTGCTTGTAAGTATGCCCTTTTAAAATCAACAATGCCACTTTCTTCTCAGCGCATATCTCATGAAATTAGGAAAGGAAAACAAGAAAATGAAGGCAAAAAAAATAGAAATAAAGGGAAGACAAACAAACAAAAAACAAACTAAAATCCCCTTGTTCTATTCCTAAGGATCATCTGTGCAATTGTTTATCTAACCCAAACTTGATCGCTGTGTTGTAAAAAGTAAAGACAGTTCCTCCAAAAAAGCAATGCATGGTCTAGAGATGTGAAATGTAAGGTGATACAGCCAAGTATTCCTTCCTGACCCAGTCTAGATTCACAAACCACAGAAAATTGGTTCTTTACAATGTGCAGTAACACAAACCCAGCTATTTCAAGGGTGTTCCTGCCAACACTGAAAAGAAAAAAAGGCAAAGACAAAAATAAAAGCCTTTGGATACTTCGTTATCTCTGCATGTGGCTGATAATCACTCTGGTAATAACTGCAGATGAATCAGCCTTTATCTTCCATGCTGCGTAACACCTACTCTTTGGTCAAAAGCTGCAACTAGAGAGGGATTGAGCTATAGAGTCTGTACCACCATTGGGCAGCAGGGGCTGCTCAGTCTGTGGAGTGTAAACCTGTATTTTGTGCTACATCCACACTGCATGTAAGCTGCTGGCCGAGCCTTGGCAATAGGTAAAGTCAACTGTAGTGAATGAGACCAATGTTGCACCTGACACAGGAACTAAAGAGTAACCGTGACAGTAAGAGCTGGCAAATGTGTATGGTGTTCCCTCCATACTACCATCCTGATTTCTGCAGTCTGCAGCCAAGGGATCTCCTGAATCAGAGACTGTATCCTCATCTCTGCACTGAATAGCCCTCAAGAGACCTATCATCCTCTCCAAATGCTTTTAATTGCTTTCTGAATCCAGATATACTTTTGCTTGTTGGCATGTTCAAAAGCTTCATTTGTTACAGGCTAATGAGTTTAATAAGCTGAAGCTGTGTGTTTATTGAAAGGTTAATGATTACAAACATTTAAATAGTTAAATCAACTCCTTAGTTATATAGTTATATAAGAAAGGAACAACAATCTTGACTCTTCTGGGAAAGATGCTGAAGATTCATTAAGGTGGGGTAGGATTTGTACCTTTTTTGATTGCTGCATTTCAGTTTACCAATGAGGAGTTCCAGCTCCTGCTTTTCTGCTTTTATTTCTACTGCACTGGGCTTAGGTCATATTAAGTACCAAACTGGGACCAGGTTTTTTACAGATCATTTGTATCTCAAGCTGTTTTAGCAGCTCTTTAATATCTGTTGGTTAATATTACATGACTAATTTATCTACATAGATCATTGTTTGAGATTCTACTGTTTACAATTTTGGTCAATCAATCCATTGACAATTTAACAGCTCTGTTTACTTCTTGCAATGTATTGTTTCGAGCATTTATAGTGTACTGATTTAATCACAAATCAAATGACTGTTTTGTACCTTCAAAATGCAGCTTTGCATTGTGATACTTGCAAAAAAACTGTAAAAATCTAAAATGAGGGACCCTGTGCATTGGATGGTAATTAAAAAAAAAGCACTACCTTTTGGACATAGTTAAAGATCATTGATGATAATCTCACCTTTGGAGAATTAGAGGGCTTCTATTCCCAGATGACTTAAAATGAAAAAAAAAAAAAATGGAAAGGATCTTGTAAAGAGCATTTTATGTAGTTTTCTTCCCAGGCATGTTGGCCTCACGCAGTGCCCAAGTGAGCAGAGGAGTGAAATGAAGACAAATGGCAGTATAATAATTCCAGAGGTGGCTTTATCATGATGCCTTCATAAGGAAGATCTTGTTTTTAAGTATAATGGCTTTCCTGTTGGCCATTAGATCCCACAGTGATATTGAAATGCTGGCTCTCCTGACTCCCTGACTCTTCTTCCTGAACTGGCCAACAAAGCACGTAAACGAAGGATTCTGCAGTCTAAGCTGCAGCACAATTTTATTAGGCACATTGTTTTACCAACACAAACCGTTTCTATCTGTCTGACTAAAGGGATAGACTATAAAGGCTCTCTTGGAAAGCGTACTGAACTCATCAGAGGCTCCCATTGACTTAAATGGGCTCTAGACCAGGTCTGAAATGAAATCTGTCTCAAATTGCCAGTTGACAAAGGTCCAAGATGGTGGTTTTATTTGGGAGAAGCTGTGAAAAAGAGAAGCGAAATGGTCAGGAGGAAAGCAATGGCAAAATAAATATAATAATTTAGGTTGGTAATTGGGAGGAAGCTGCTCACCAACAGAGAGGAGTTCTGGAAAAGCACTGCAGAAGGACTAGCAAAAGGATGAAACCTAACTGGTTTCAGGAGGAATATTTATAACATTATGGAAGAGTTTCTGTAATTTTCCACTTGCAACAGCTGGGACTAGATTTCAGAAAGTCCTTTCTTTTCTCTGTTCCTACAACCAATCATTTACATTAACTTTTATCCATGTGGCTTGAAAAGTCTGGGATTTTGTTCCACATGTAAACTATCCCGACAGGGAGGGAAGAGAGATGGCTTACTTTTTAAATTCTGTCTTTTTCTTGCTCTTCTAAACATCATAGATATAAATGGTGCTGGAATCCTTTAATCAGACTCCATAATGTTCTGTTCTTCTCTCTGATAACACCATTTTCCAATCAACTGTAACTGATTTCAGGATGTAAAGGAAGCACAGAACACTGAATAGCACAAATTCCTGGGATCTGACAAGCTCAGGTTCAGTTCCTTTCTCTTCTTCAGCCTTTACACTATGACTATGAACAAGTCAGAGGAGTTCTGCCATATCTTAGCACCTACCCTATGAAAAACACTGTAGACATTATGACATCCAAGAACTGACTGTGGGCAGATCCAGGAAAACTCCAAGTGCCTATACTCTATAGAAACTGAAAAAATATGATATTAAATCACAAAAGTGCAGCAGCCTCCCATTTATCACTCATGTTGAGAGACCAAAAATACAGCCTCCATTACCATGAGTTGTTCATGACACCATGCTCTACCCCAAAGGCCTCTGGTTCGATTTTCACTGCTAACCAGGCTACAAGGTCAAGAGGTGCTTCCCGTTAGATTTGTCTATGTGGAAGTTGCAGAATCCAGGAGATCAGCAGTATATGGAAGGGGAACAATTTCCTCTGGAAACCTGCAGCAGGATTTTGGGAAGGGAAGTGAACTGCCCACTAAAAGCTAAGCTTTTTCAAATATGGCGGCAGGGTAAGTAGTACACCAAGGCTGAACCATAACTTTTAAATTCAGACGAATGGTGTTAAAACCTAATCATATTCTGGAAAGAGAGCACTTAAAGATTTGTGCTGAAGGACACTGAAACTGGAGAGAAATATAGGAAGAAACAAGGGGGATATTAGCCCTTAAAAGGATGAAAAGCCTAAAAGGGTAGCTCTGTTTCCTCCAGCTAAGGAACAGAGAGCAGGCTGTCTAATCTTGCAAAGAAGAAAAGCTTGAAGTATCCTGAGAGGCAATGCTGCCTTTTTAATGTACACAACTAGCAGATAGCCAAAGGCAACAGAAGAAATGGTGAAAGAGAACAGCAGAAAGCTGAGATTCAGTGTGAACAGAAACCTAAAAGTTAGGGAGCCTGCGGGTATGTGGTTTAACCAGACCACTAAGGATTTTTTTTCCACAGTAAAGCCTCAGATGCCAAATTAAATGAGCACACATAACATCAAGCTGTGGCCGTTATCTTTAGGCACTTATTTTGCCCACTGCAAATGCAAATTAAGGTGACTAGTCTTAACCCTTGCTGTTGGCTAAGCTACATTAAAATGCAAATTCTGTTGCATTTTCTGCAGGCGTATCAGCACCAATCACTGGAGCATGGCTGTATGAGCCATGAGTCTCAGGCACGTGATACAGCCATCAGACACAGAATTCCATAATCACTTCACTACAGTCCCCAGTTCTGGAGCAATGCCTGGTACCACGTGGGGCTTAGCAAGTGGTCAATGCTCTGCATGCTTGGAAGAGATTCGCTTTATTGCAGGTCTGGTTGACAGTGCCTAACTGCAGAAGAGCATCGCAGGGTTTTTCCCTGTTTCTCTCCTGGAAAGCTCAGTCTTTAATGGAATACTCCCCAGTATTTGGGAACAGCAAATTTGACGTGTTCATTTTCCTCCTGCATAAATGAGTCTGGGATTTGGTTTAGCACCTGCAGCTCTTTTTACAATGCTATTTTATACCTCAGCAGGAATGTTTCTGTATAATGCACTTGTTTAAGGATGTATTTTAGTGTTGTGGTGCTTATCTATCCACCATTCAGACCGTGCAAATATTTTGGATGTTGCCCCCACTCAAATCTATACCATCCATTAAATTATTCTGATATGCAAGTATTTCATCTCATATTTGTTTCTTTTCATAGCACGCCTATCTACAGCATCATCTGAAGATTCAAAAATCAAAACAAGCCATTAACAAAAAATAGTTATTTATTTTACTTCTATATATATTTGTGAGAGCTCATTTAGTTGAGGTTATTCTTAAATATTACATAGATGTACAAATTAGGAATCCTCTGCCTGGAAAAGTATAACATAATTAAAAAGCTGTGATGTAAACACAGGTGTTGAGCTTCCCACTAGCCCCGTGTTATAGTCCCAAAACTGCCTGAGACTGTCAGCTTCAGTACTTTTGCCTATCCTGAACTGGAATGTCTTGACTGAGTTGTAACCCTTGCTGCATAATGGAAGTTGTGCAGAAAATGAAAGTTCCCAGTCATATAGCTTTAAAAATGAATCAAAACCTTTTAAGAAAATGGGTTCCAGCAGTTGCTGGAGACACAGAGGAAGCTAGTGACCTCAGCAGGCTCTGGTTTTATAGCCCTGCATGGAGAAGACAAAGAAATGGAAAAAACATATTGCTTCATTTCAATTTTACTGGGATTTAATATGCAACATCTTAAGAATCCACCTGCCATTTTTCTGTTTTTCTTCTATTGCTAAGATGTCTTTACTATGCTGTAATGAAACTTTGTTTGTGTTCAATGAAATACGGGCTTATGTACATGCTTTTGTTTCTGCGACTAGTCTGTGTGCAAGCGACTTGTCTCCCATTCAGCTATTCAGCATGAATGAATGCTAGCTTTCT
>VXAV01002398.1:290002-308288 GCA_013399715.1 Alectura lathami | reverse complement strand
ATTCTGCATGAATGAATGCTAGCTTTCTAATATTTTATCTTTTTTTTTTTTTCTTAACCTTGGAATTGTGCCATGTGCCATACTCCCACAAGAAATTTGTAGTGACATAAGTAACAGTTGAAATTGAACTGTGGCCCTAAGACGTGGTTCACAGTGTAGCAGACATGGCCAAAGACCTAATTCATTCTGCCTCTATCTAATGTCAAACTTGGGAGTTTCATTCCTCCTAGTCAGGAGGCACTTCCAAGGGTTTGGTGAGATTGGTCGAGCCTGCAGGGGACCTAGGATGACACTGGCTTCCAATGCAGGAAATACACTGGAATGTAAAAAGTCATGTAGAAGTATCTGTAATCATATGGAAGGAACTTGGGCTGCAGTCATTAGCTTTGGGGTGCTCATATTTGTGACGCAGTTTGTGCTGGACAATGTATTAGAGAAGAGCTGGATACTCATGTCAGACAGTCCTCACACAAGCCCTTATACTTGGCACTGATTCAAGACAGCCCACAGGCCCAAAACACCATTCTGTACCTACAATTACCCCATTACTAGGGGATTACCATGACTTCAGGTGGAGCACTCCTTCTACTATAAAACACGTTTGTGGTGAAGAGCTATTTGCAATCATTGACAACCTCCTGAAACTGATGTTCATGGTAGTGAGACTTCCAGTGAAAGGACCAAATAAATATGAATGAAGAGTCATAGTAAAATCAGGCCCTACTTTCCATCAAGGCTACCAGAAATAATGCAGTCTTACTTTCTTCAAGGAAGATTTCTTATTGTTTGCTCTAAGCTTCACCCTTATCAAGACATAACCAAGCACACATAAAAAAATTGGAAGAAAAGTAGGTCAGAATGAAAATATGATTCAAAGCACTTCCAGAAGTATTGCATGTTTCCTTTTTCACTAACACCACAGATCCCTTATCAGTGTAGACACTCAAGGTCTTTCCCATCTATCTGTCACATCTACCAAGGAGTTACCTGCATGCAATCATGTTTTATACTCTAACTGCTAAAGACACAAGCCATACAGCAGTTCTTCAGTTAAAAGCATTACACAAAAAGACTCTCAAATTGAAAAGACACAAGTGAAATAAAAGCAACCACTATTAGGCCCATAAATGCCTTTTCTGTGAAGAAATAAAGATGTAGAGATCAAACTAGGAACCCATATGATCACTGCTAAGGCTTATTTTAAACAAGATATTTTTATTTTTGCTGGTGTAATTTTTTTGTTTGTTTTCCCTGGGAATTAAGGGATCTGACACTGAACAGCTTTAGGGATACTTATTTCTGCAATAGTAAGGAGAAAAACAAGTGACCCTTTTATCTTGGAGGAATTGCATGTGTATATGGGTTTAAATATGTCATTTTTAGACAATAAGAGCAAGGCTACTGCTGCTCAAGTGAAAAATATTTTCCTGGTAATTTTTCTTTTTGAGTCATCCATTAATTACTGAGCATGGGAAAGGGTGAAGTGTGTCTGAAGTATACTGTACAAAATGTTTTTGTTGGTTTTCCTGTCCCCTTTAGTTCTGTTCCCTGTGGAACTGAAGCATTTCTCAGGGCAAGTGAGACAGGACAAACTGTTTAAGGAGCTCCCAAATGACTGTGCATAGCGTTCTGGTTTTACTGCTTTTTAATTAATGAATCTCCTACCCAACCAGATGCCAAGCTGCTGAGCCAACCTGCCACATCAAGTTCTCTCTCCCACTTTCGTTTCATCTTCGTTTTGCTGAGAGAAGGAGGGGACCACTGCTTGGCCCATGTGTCCAGCGTATCACTTGAATGTACCCAGATGTGGTTCAGTCCCAGAATGACCTTAAATATTCTCTACAGCTGCCCACTGCTACTTTCTTTCCTTTTTGCATTTCCTTTAAGAAATTACTGGAGTGTGCAGATGACAAGGATGTAATCAGCCATTCCAGGCGGTGATTCAAAAAACTGAAATACTTATAAACATTGTCTATGCAAAAGTCTATCAGGGCATGCATGTTAAATTTTAATAAGGGTTAACTTGTTCATATTTGAAGAACAGCTACTATTTCCGTGGTTTGAGGTGAGGAAAGGTTACATTTTAACATGTAAGTTAGGAGGCAAAAAATGAAACTTTTCTGTCTTTCGTATTTTATGCAATTGGTGACCTAAACTCCTGAGTCTATGCTTTTCTCATGTCTCCCACTCAGGACCTCACATATATTGCTTCCCTTGTAGGTTCTGTCTAGAACTGTCCACACCATGTATTTGGGTCTCATATTTTTGCCATAATAACTCCATGTCCCTACTTAATTAAAAAGAATCAGCTGTCTTAGTTCCCAGCTTGTTTCTATCTAAGCCAAAATCTCTTACATTGATCCATCTTTCCAGATGACCAAGATCATGATCAAAGATGTACATCCCTTAGGCCTTCACTGGGTGTCAGAGACTGTGGGGCAAACACTTGAGAGGTAGCTGGATGCCATTGCCTGCAGCAGATACAAGATGCTTCAGGGAAGCTGGCACATCATCATGAATTGTTTGACTTGCTAGAACTGAGGACATTTTGTTCAAACTCTGATGCAGAAGACAGGCAGACAAGATGAACAAATTGTTTGTGTTTAGAGAAAATACAGAGCTAGAAACTGGATTACCACAAGTAGATTTCCATGTGTCCACAGAGTTCCCATGGTGTTAACAGCCATGACTTGGTGGGGGCTCTCAAACTGAGGCTCCTTGTGATTTAGCAACAAAGCTCCCCAAAGCTGTCCTTTTATTACAGAGATGTAACTAAAAAATTGCTCTTATCTAGCCTGCAACACACCATGTTCTTCACTTTCATTCTTACATCCAGAATATCTGTATATGTTGAATTAGCCACACACGCAGTTCTCCCCTTGTCACCTGCTCCAAATCCCACTTGTCTGTCCAAATGAATGCGAGGGGGAAAAAAAAAAAAAACAAAAAAAACACCAAGCATACAAATCACTGAACTCCCTACCCAATGCATTCAGGTAGTCATTAATTCTGAAGTGATTCTATCCAAGCAAAAGGTTTGAAACATGCAATGCTATCCTCCACCAGATGTTAGGCTGGTTTAAATGCAAATAATCACCCCAGGGAAAAGGAAGACAATGGAGTATAATACACTGGTGAGAGATGGGCTAGCTTTAATTGCACACAACAAAACTTTCTTATGGTTTCAGGAAATTTTTAAGTTTCTTTCCAGTAAAATTTCCTTCTTACCCCCTTGTGGTGGTATGTCCTGCTGAGTGCAATATTCTTGCAAATTTCCTGATTTCCTCTCCACTTGCTCATATATATCTTCAGACAAACAAGGATATTTATTTGTCTACAAATCTTCATGTTCCCCGATGGAAATGTTTGTGCTCCCTGCACAGAGCAGAGCAGCAGCTCCCTGCTGTCTCTGTGTTTTCAGAGGACAGGACAGAGAAATGAAGGCAGTGTTTTTTTTTATGTATCATCAATACTATCATCTTGGGGTGAAACTCCCAAGTTTTCACCCAATGTGTCTTCTCAGTTGGCTGCCAAAGACCCTACCTAAAACTGATCAGTCTTGGATAGACTGAAAATTGGATCAACATCTGGGCACACATAGCCTTCAGGGACATGGGAGAAGAGAAAAGAGGACAATCCTTCACATAAATTTTCTTCCAAGCAACATAAGGAGAAGGACAGGATGAGGAGAGGATGTTTCTCTTCATTTCTGTTTGTTCCTCTCTCAGCAAAGTTACTTCCCTTAAACTTTCCTACATGCTCTTCTGTCACTTTTGATTTTTGCACACTTTCTAGTCCTTTGCTGTCTCCCCCATCCCTGGCACCCAGTTATGTACACACGCATAAAGTCCTTTCCTTCAGCTGTCCTTCCTCCTCCTAACTCAGTCTGCCCCCAGATTTCTTAGGCTTAGAAAATCCTGATTCTTAGGATTATCCTTTCCTAGGTTCCCTTCTCCAATCTTCAGAACCTCCACCTGCAAAATCAATCCAGCTTTTCTCCATTCCATTGACTAAATATCTATTAGTTTTCCAATTAGCATTGCTGACACTTGAGGAAGATGTTCAGCTGCCAAGACAATTCAGACCAAAGAGAGACGTAGATCACAGAGAAACTTCCTCTAACCACAGACAGAAAAACCTGAAATGCATGAAAACTAAGCTGAGATCATATCATTCATTTTTAACGACTGAAAGAAGTCTTGAGAAATACAAAGTAAGGGATGGTTTGGAATAAAATGGAATGTTTAACATTGCTTCTAATGCTGGGCTTATGCATTAGAAGCTTCTGCTCCAGATAAACTGAAAAGGCTACAAAAAAAATTGCTCAAGGAAAAACAAACTTTCCAAGGGTTTCTAACCATGCCTAAACAGGATGCAATGCAACTGAATTTCAGATTTGTGGTATTTACTAGTTTTGCACTTAAAAGACTTCTGTCACTCAGCTGGTTTCAGACAGACATCCTTGGAATGTTATTTTAATAAGAAATAGAATTAAAGCAGAGATGCAACACTCCATCCTCTGGTCTAAAAGAAAACCCTAAATTCCGGCTGTGACACTGAGATGGCTTATCTCAATTACAGAAAGCAACAAAATTATGGTGAAAGGACAAGATCCTTTTTAACATCTGCTTATGGAGGAAACCGTGAAGCAAAAAGGAATCAGGAGAAATATATGATTTATTTTCTTTTAATTGCCAGCAGAAAATACAGGAGTATAATCTTTTGTCAAGGTTTTAAATTGCCTCTTGTTAAGGGTAGGATTTTAAGCATAGGATTAAATAGATAAAATTAAGTAGAGTTTATTAATATATATTTTTTATTTAATGGTGAAGTATTATTTAGAGTTTCTTGAGTAGATTAGGCAGTGTGACATCTTGATCTATCCCAAAATATTTTCTCCTTTGGCAAAATGTGCTTTTGGAGTGTATATCCCCGACAACACATTCTTTGTTCTCTTGAAGAGGACAGTTAGGTTTCACAGAGTCATGGTTTGTCAAAACCATCCCGTTGTGGAGCATAAAATGCAGAGGACAACAGGAACACACACGAACTGGACTACCTGTGAGGCAAGGCAGAGCTGAAACACAGACTCAAACCTCCAAGCTAGTTTGTTTTTTGGAGGTAGGACTGTCTGGGGGATCATTTTATCCACATCGGTATACACAAACTGGTTTTCTATCAATTTCTTTTGGGCTAGACATGTTTGCATTGTGCTTTCATTGTGTGAGAATTCCTTGATTCCCTGTTCTCTATTTAAAATTATGTTAGCTTACTGCTCAAAATCGAAAAACAAAAAAAGAAAAGAAGAAAAAGAAAATTCAAATTAAAGCAATAATTGTCCATGTCTTGGAGAGGCACTGGGCTCTCTTGTTGGGGTTGGTTGCCAGAAAAGCAAGAAATTCAGGATCTGGATTAATTGGGATCTTAGAGGTAAATTGGAACAGAGAAGTAGAAAAGACAAATTCATGGGGATACAACAGGAAAAGAAAATGCAACCGTGTGAATAGCTATCTGTTCTGGGTGTTAAAGTACTTTTGCTAAGGTTTCAAAGGGTTTTTCAGGTGGATGTGTCTGATCTTTGGCTACCAACTGTGATCTAACACCTTGTTCTCTTAAAGGTGGAGCTGTTATTTCTACCAGATAGTTTCACAAAGAAATGTATTTTCTGAAGGGAAAGAAAACAATAAGAACAAGGCTGTTTCTGAAATGTTTTGAGTAGCTATGAATTTTGCATAAAAGTTAAAAGGGGTTAATTTTTGACTAGAGAAACAAACAAACAAAAAAAAAAAAAACAGGAGAGAAGAAGTGAAAGTTTCTGTTATGTTGCCAAGCTCATTCTTGTTGACAAAACAAAGGTACATCAGAGTATGCAGCTTAGCAGTGGGAGATTTCAATACTTCCCTCCCTCCAGTCATTACTAAAATAAATCATCTTTCTGCATATATTGGAAAAAAAAAAAAACGTTTCATTGTTTTTACATTATATGTCCCCTTATTACAGCTGTCATGACCCATTTTCATGCCAGTAGGTTGCTCACAGCATGACTGTGCTGAGGCCTCTGTTGGATGATGCAGAGCCAGAAATATCCTCCAAAATGGTATATTCTTTGCTTGCTACAAGGAAACGTTGGCACAAAAGGACTGAAAAGACATGCCCAGTTTGGAGTAGCTGAACAGTCTCTTGGTTCCTTGCCTTTTCTCACCAAGGATTAAACTCCCCCTAGTGATTTTTGAAGCCATCTGTGGGAATTAGTCATTTGAGAGAAGGGTTTGCTCTTGGATTTTGTTTAGGTGGAAGAATTCAGCTGCAAATCACTCCTGTCTGTCCCAGTTTGCAGAAGTGGGAACTTCATGCTGAGGCAAAGCAATTTTGTTTACTCTTGCATAGGGGGAGGAGTGGGGACAGCATCTCCAGATCTGTTCATTCTGGCTAATGCTGGAAGACCTGACCCCCTGCGCTTCTCCACCTCAGGGCTTCTCCATAACCCATGGGTCTCCTGCCAACTGTCACTGGCTCCTTGTCCCCATCTCAAGCAACAAAGGCCACCCAGACCAGTTCTGTCTGCAAATCAAGAAGAAAAAGGAGCACGTTCTTCCAAGTTTTCATTGAAATTTTCTTGTTATCTTTCATGGGAACCTGATAAAGGATATAGTTCAAAAATATCTAGTGCATAAATAGGGATCTTGCGGCATGTCACACTTCAAAATGAAGCTTAACACCTTCATAAAGATAAATGGATCAACAGAAATTTCAGTGAAATGTTAACAATTTGGCAGGCTGGGCCCACATGTTATTTTCCTCTTTTTCAAGTGGGAAGATGATTCATTGACTGAATCTTGAAATCTTCTACAAATATCTTACTGTAAAGAAGTTTTTGCCATTTCTTCCCCATATCATTGGTAGTTTTAATTCTGTAGCCCCTTAGCAGGTGGCAAATTCATATGCCCAAAAAAAGTAAGAGAAAGATGAAGAATAATTTATGGTCTCACCAAAGGAAACAGCCTCAGAAACAGCTTGCTAGGGGATGACTGCCATGGACTCCTAGCCTATGTCGTGCATATTTCAAATTCATCAATATTTTCCTTTACAGAGGCAGCAGCGTGGGAGTACTGAAAGAAAGAGGAAATAAACAGGCTGTGTTAGTTTGCCTGGCTTCCTGGAAAGTGCTAAATTGCTCAAATGCTGCTGGGGCCTTTGCTGAACACGCAGCTCAGGGGAACAAGCTCAGGCTATCTCCCTGATGGAAAGTCCCTCTGTGGGTAGAAAGCACCCGATTTATTAATATAAGGCAGCCGCACTGGTACCTTGTAGTCAGGTACAGCTGAATCCTTTGGTGCTTTTCACGTTATATGCTGATTAACTCAGAATTATTCCTTGGGTCTTCTAGTTTTTTGACCGTGAGATGTATTTTTTTTTCCAACTTTCTCTGAAAACTGTAAGAATTAATGCCTCTTCTTCGAAAAAGAGCGAATCACATGAAATTCATGTGACTCCTGAAGGCGAGGCTTTATGACAATCGTTGAATTACTCTGAGATTCATACACTATTATGAGCTTTGAAAGGACCACTCTCCATAATCATTCCAGTAAATTTGAGTCTGGGTTTAAGTTCAAGATGAGTTATTTGGCAGGTTCTCATCTGAAGCCTTCTGAGGAGTCTGAGCAAGAACATCTGAGAAAGGCCTGCCCTGATCTCTCCTTCTGGTGCTCATTGAAAACAGACTCTTTTCCTATATTCCCTCCTTATTTGAAGTTCATTTTGGTATCTGCAGAATATAAAATATTGAGAAGAGGTAGATGGAAGATGTGTGGAACAAGTAGATTTTTTCCCTATTCATCCTGAAAGGGAACCTAGAAAGGTGATATATTTCTGAAGGAAGAATGTGGTACTACTGGGTGCATTTTTGTCAGTATTAAGTTGCATGGAGACTGAAACTGTTCCTGTGAGAAATCTCTTGTACTTTCCTCCTGGACAGCAAACAAGCAAAGTGTCAGTCTGTGAAACACGAGGTACTGTTTCTTTTCATTAGGGTTTATTTCCCATTATGCCTTATCTGAGAACAACTTGTGGAGTGCTTCCTCACATGCTTAAAATAGATTTGGGGTTTTCTTTCTGCTTGTGCTTACTAACAGATTTTTGACCTGTTAAGCAGAGATTCACAAGACTTTATTGCTGTGCTGTGAGGGCATCTATGAATCCTGCAGCTACTCCACTAGTGTACCTTGTGTTTTTCCCAGTTAATCTAAGCTGCATAGACAAGCCATATCAATCAAACCATGCTCTTAAGCAGAATTGCTCCCTCCACAGTGCAACAGTAATGTATCACCATCTCTCCACAGCAGCCAAGCCTCTCTGCTAGTAACACCGAAGCCTTTCTGTCTCTCTGCTTGAAACTCAGCATTTGGTTTTCCAGGTTTGCCATGCCCATGTCCTGCTGTCAACTGAACTGGCAGTGGGTCGTGGTGCGTACAGTCTGGCATGTGGCCCTGGGTGCTCACATACGATTGCAGGCTTCCACAGAGGAGAAGACGGTAGCTTCTCCTGATGGGGCACACTCCCACCAGATGTTATAATATGGATAAGAAGCCTTGAGATGTCTCTACGTGAGAGAGGTGAAAGCATCTCTAAGGCATAACTTGTGAAAGACCTAATAGACAGTGCTTCCAGATGTCATTCAAATGGCATGTAAGTGGCTATTACTAACTTTTCCTGAGGTTTTCCCTTGGACACCAGCAATGCAAGGGATGCTTTTGTGATGGAAACAAAAGTGGTGGTGACTGCATAATTACAATATGCAGCGGTGTTTCTATTAGCAGGTGTCTTATTAATGTTGTAAGTAGGAAGGTTTTAATAATCTTACAATCAAAAGTGGCCAGTCCCCTGTTTTGTGTAAAGCTGTAAAAACTCCTGGTTGCAAACTTGATAATTTTACTAAAAAAAAAAGAGGGGGCCTATGATCAACAGAAATCAAAACTGTTTTGATGAAAAAATGTTGAGTTTGTGTCAGAAAACTAAATGCTTCATTTTCTGGATTTCCATTCAATTTAAAATGGAAATGTGTATTTAATCAAGAAAATATTTGGAGAAAAAAAAATCTCAGCCATCTGTATTTAAGTCTTCCTGATGACAGATTCTTTACTTTCCTGAAGAATTGTCTCAACATCAAGTTGTGCTGGAATAAGTTATTCAAAATGAGCCTCTTGTTTCTGAAGAGCACCATGTGTAAATGTTCTTACTCACTAAAAGCCATCCACATCTCTGCACAGATCTGTCTGTGTCCCTGATCAGGTTCCATGACAGCTGCTTGCCACCTACCACTGCCTCCCAGAAGATCCATGCAAACGGCCAGTGATAATCTGCACTTCCAAGTCACCCCAGGGCTGGGCAAGGAATCCCAACTCCTTCAAGAGAACTCTCCAGATGTGTCCAGGACTGTTCCTCCAGCGACACACATACATGCAGAGTGATAGGTCTCAGGGCACATTCATGCAGTGCTTCAGAAATGCTGATGGAACTATCTTCTTGTGCATTCAACCTCTAGCACCACCACTTAAATTATTCACCAAATCACATCTTCAAATAGCTCAGTTATTGTGTCACTAGCATGACCTGAAAAAGACAGGTATGTTTTACACTATTTACTTTCTTTTCATTAGATGATGGCCAGAGCATCCTGTTATTTTGACAAGCAAAGCTATCACTTACCCTTTAAACTTACTCCTCTCCCCCTCAAAACACCCCTCAGATAATTATGAAAGCAAGGAAATATACACATACGCTTTGTTAGCTTAATTTCTAATAACAATTTTTGCTCTGATTTCATTTTGTTAGTCTCATTTTACATTTAATTTGGAATGTGACCAATTGAAATGATGCTCTATTTATGCTTTTCAGCAAATCGCTTTGGCTTTGAACGCTTAAAATTTCATTCATGGTTATTTGTTCTTTCATTTAGTGCATATCCAGTTTGTCTGCTTTGTAAGTTCCAAATGAAAATATTATAAATGCCTGGAGGCTTATTAAATCTTGGACGCTTTTTTAAAATTCAAATATGAGACACACTTTTAATATCTAATTTTTCATGCATCTGAACCAGTGAGTTACCAGGGTGCTTTGTGACTAATATACTGAGGAGAACATTTCCTCTGCCTGATGATCTTAGAGGGAGTGCCATGTGTCTGTGTGTGTCCATGTGTGTTAATGTTTGTCTATTACTCTCGAGCTGCCAGTTCACACATGAGCCCAGTATTTGCACAGACATATCTATCCAATCTCTTTTTCTGAGCATGAAACGAAAATTACCAAATTAAATGACCTGCACTGAAACTAAATAGCCCTGAAGGTCCCTACTACCATCAGAATATATGCATGTAGGAAATCCAGCATCCCACTAATTCTGAACAATGCCCTTATGTGAAAGTGGCTTAATTAACCCCTGAGGCAAGTAAGAAACCAACACACTGGAGAGCTCAAGTCTAATATGTTGAATATCTTGAAAAGCATCAAATTTTGCTAATGTTTTCCCTTGACACAGGAGAGCTGATGCTACACCTCTGCTTGAGTGATGTTTTAGACATTTGAGCATTAGTAAGTTACCACGGAAAACTGAGAATGTCAGAAATAGTGAGCTTCTGAAATGTACTTTCGAAGATTGTTCTGAGCGACCATACAAACAGTGTGTCATGGCAGTAGTGTAAAAATAGTTTTGCTTTCTTATGGACTAATATGAGAATTGGATAGTGTTTGTTAATTGCATCCTCTAATTATCTTCTGAGGTGTTTTTCCTAAGAGATGTTCTTTTACTGCTTTTACTTTGTATAATTTGTACTTTAATGTTTTACAATCTACCTTCAAGTTTGCATGCAAAATTCCTCATTTCCAGTCCTAATCTATCATGTCCTACTAATAATTGAAGTTGATTACATCATAGCCTATCACCTTCAAAAAAAAAACAGCTAAGTTCTGCCCTTGACTTTAAGAACCTTTGACAGTGTAGAGATCTATCATTATAGTCCTCTCTTACTTTTTTGGAATTAAATAGACTTAATTTCTATTGCCTTTCTCTATAGGTCATTTTTCCTCAACCTCTTATTACACATGTTGCTTTCCTTTGGACTTCCTCCATTTTGTCTGAATGTCTGTTAATATAGGTTGTCTAAAATTATACCCTACCACAAGACCTCATGAGGACATTGAAATAATTACATCCCAGGTCTTACAAATTCAGCAACAGGGAGAAAAAAGGTCCAGTGAAGGTTATTAAGTACAGAGAGACCACTTTCCCTGAGCTTGAAATTGGTGAAGGCCAAGAGCCTATTTTGGAAAGAGGTCTGCATTTGTAACAGCAGCACGCTACTGAATCCTATTCATCTTGTGGCCTACAAAAATCCTCAGAGCCTTATCTACAGCCTGGCTGCACAGCCAGCTCCTCCTCACTGCACTTTACTGCGTCTGCTTTTTTCTTTCTCACTGGGATACCTTGCACATATCTGTTCTGAATTTAATCTGATTAATTATAGTCTGGCTCCCTCCTGTATAAGCACCATCAACCAAAGACAGAGAAATGAGCTTCCTCTTTCCCTAGGATGATTGTTCCCCTGTTGCACACTTGACATGTCTTTCCAAGCCTCAATTTTGCACGCAGCAATGGTCCTAGAAAACAGAGCATTTCCAACAGAGTCAGTAAACGTGTTGCATAATTAAGATGGGTAAAACAAAGATCTACAGGTCTGTCCATCTGTTTTGACTTGTCTGGCTGGGACAAGTGCCCCACAACAAGACTGTTTAATGCAGGGACAAGGTCTCTGGCCTGTCAATGCTCGTGCCCGTCTGTCTGGAGGGCATGTTGCCCATTGTGCGTTGCTAATGCACTTGGCAATGCTTTGGGCAGAGAGAAGTTTGTGGGGGCAGACACAGGCTTGCTGGGTTACATCTGTTCTTCTGGATCTTCCACTGCTGTGTTTGCTGGCTTTGCCAGCACAGCTGCCACATGTCTGGTGTTTACCTCGTATCTGTGAAAAGCCTGGGCCAAGGAAAACCGACAAGGAGCCAGGAGAGTCTTGGAAAGCAAGACAGGAACTTGTGGCTACTGGCTGTCTTGGGCTGGGCTACCAAGAGCTCAGATGGATGAGGAGTTAAACCCAGAAGTACTCTCCTCAAAAGTGGCAGTGCTGTACTGGGTTTGAAAGAGGGGCTGGCTGTGGGAAGAGGTGACAGCAGAACCTGCAGACCTGTCACCCCAGAGGGCCGCTTGTCACTAAAGCAGAGACCCATGTCCCAAGGACCCTTAAGGACCTTTTCACACATCCAACATCTGCTCTAAGCAAGTTCATTATGGGATTGATTTTGTGCTTCCAGATCTCACTGAGTTGGTGCTTATGCGCTTGAAAATGTAAGAGTGACAAAAGGAGACAAAACAGGGCCATCAAGCCTGATACCTATTCTCTACCCCTGTACTCACATGTGAATAAGGACAGTAAGCTCAAGATACTGCTGGCCAAAACTTACAGTAGCTGGCAGCACAGGCTTTTTCTGCCCCAGGAATGTTATCTTATTGTTTCATAGCTCTCAAAGGTTTTCTATGCACAAATTTATATGGTTGCTTTTGAACCTATGTCAATCTGAGCATCCACTCCCATGACAAGGAATTCCACCAGTGAAGTACCTCATGCCAGAAGAATGATTGCAGTCCACTTATATCCAAGACAGCAGCAAAAATACCTATTTATTCACTTTATGAGGCAAAGCTTCTTCCTTCACTCCTCCCTCAACAGACATTAAACAGTGATCAAGCCCAGGCTAGGAAAAATGTGACTTCGATTCCAGGCAGGTTAATGGGCATTAAAGACTACAGTCTTGTGAATCTTGGACAGGTCATTCAATCCTTTTGTCGGAAAGGTTACAGTTTTTCCCACTGCTTTCTCCAGAAAAAGCTGAAAAGCTCTCTTTTCTTCTGCAGTCAACATATAAGTCTAAAACCCAATATTATCGGCAACCCACTTGGCTGAAGGAATCTCTCCCTGTGCCATGATTAAAATAATAACTACAATGATTGATTATTTGTACTGCAATGCTACCTTAGAGCCCCAGCTGTGCACCCAGTGAGACAAGAACCGTACAAGCACAGAATAATAAGTCAAAGAACGCTTTTGAAAGTATGTAATCACTACTGGTTTTGTTCCAGAAACACTTCCAGTTTCTTTCTGCAGCTACAGAGCTGTTCTCTTGAAGGCTGCATATGCCTGTGTTAAGAGCCAATCCTTGTTCTCTCATCCTACCTACATAAGAATTGAAGTATTTGCAGAAGGTCATAAAGTCTTTAGCTAAAACTTCACAAACTGACACTGATTTTGGCTTAGGTTTGAATATTGACATTGCTACGTCTCCTTGTTTAAGGGGAAGCTGCTTTCAGTAGAAAAATTAATTTAGGGATGGGATTTTTCATTGTTGATTAAAAAAAAAAAAAAAAGGCTTTTTTAATAGGCCTTGTCTATTACTTCTAGGCCAGAGATGATATAATGTATGCATAAAAATGAGAGGTTTTTGACAGTCTAGTTATGATATTTCTCCATGTAACATGAAGGTCTCTCTGACAAAAGGGCAGGATGGCAGGTGAGATGACTCAAGCATCTGGCACAGCTATATCATAAAAATTAGACTTGGCCTCAAAGCTGAGGTAACACCTGAAAACTTTACTTTGATAAAGATGGTAGGATTTGAAGAACAGACAAGAATGAGAAAGGAGTTTGAATTTGCTAAAGGATTGTTACCTTTGAGTATTTTTTAATGGCCTCATTTGAATGACAGCTGAGCCATGAAGCTCAGTCTATGCTTACTTAGGAGCTTTTACGTCCATTACAGCTGATCGTTTCATATTCGTTTAAGGCAGAAATTCATTTAAGGTGTTTGTTTATGGTAGAAATGACTGATCTTGGAGTCAGCTGCTAAAAAAATCTTCAATAATTTGAGGATTAGGGTAAAGGAGGAGAAAAAAATTGAGATGCAAGAAAAGCATTCTGAAAAACAGTCACTGTATAGGTTGCAAAAGAAGGCTATATCTGAATGGCAAAAAGACCCTTCTTTCTGCGTAACTGCACGGTTTGGTGCTTCTGGACCTGTGCTCTACAGTGACCGAACCTCTTTAGCAAACTCCTACAACCTTACCCTGGCTAGTCAGCTCACAGTTTCTTCACTCAGACAAGTATTTTGCCAATATTAACTAATAAATTTTTAAAAGAACAAAGCCCAGCAAGCAACCAACATGGGTAGCTCCAAAAAGAGAACAAAAGAGAAGTATTTAGATTTTGTGTTTTGTTTTCATAAATTAGGATGAATGTTTTCCAGTAAACTTTCCAGATAGGAATCCAGCAAACAAGGAAGGACAGATAATACTACTAATAAATAAATAAATAAATATTAGTTAAGGGGGGAAAAAGAAAAAAAAAAAAACACAAAAAAACACCTACAATCAACACCACAATTACATTCTTACATTCTATATTTCTTGGAATAGAAGAAATTTCGGTTACTGTACCCATTAAATTCCCTCCTGAGGTACACACAGAAATGCCAGAGATTTAGCAAAGGACAGTGCCAAAAAAACTGTTACAGCACAACATGTGTCTTCACCTTTTTGTTCAGTCTTTCCAAGGTTACTATCAACAGTTTGGGAAGAGACATTTATGGGGAAAAAGTGAGGGCTAAGGCAGGCAAGGGCACTGAGTTCCTTATTACTGTAAAATTTGGTTGTTCTATTCTTTGAAAATTGTCCATTTCAAAGAAGGAGCTGTCTTTCTTGGATTTAGCTGTCATTTACAAGTGTCTCCCATTTTATTTCTATAAATAATTCATCATCTGCAGATGGAGCCCAAGCCATCCATCACAAATATCAAGCCAGACACTGGTCCAACAATTACAAGTCTGTATGCTCCAACTGGAGAGGCATCAAAGGCCTGGTTAGAATATGATGAATATGAAATCCTCACTTGGAAATATTCTGTAACTGGGATTTCAAATTTATTCCTTTCTCTCATAAATTCATTTGATGAATATATTCATGGAAAACTGGAGATAAAATGCAGAAGCAGATAAAGAGATTTGTGCTCAAGCCTCTGGATGCCACAGATCTAGATACAGTTCCCATAAACTTCCTGTGCCCCATTAGGTAAACCGGTTGAACTATTTTGTGCCTCAGCAATTCCCACTTTGAAGGGGAAGGCATAATAAAGAAAGGTTATTTGGATGAACACTTCTGCGTTGTTTCTGTATTTCCTACTCTGTAAGTAAACCCAGCCAGGTGAAGAAGTTTCCATCAATATGAACTTTCCAATGAGATTTTTAAGGAAAAACAAGAAAAAGCTAAAACCAACCAAACAATCAACCCACAGATATGTCTGTCATAGTAGGACTTTGAAATGTTGATTTATAAGAAAAAGTCAGAATGAAATTTTTTTACAATTTAAAGAAATTGATATCTACTTGAAAATATACTGAGGAGAGGTATTCCAGGAAGACGAATCATGGAATTTGTTAGTGTCCTAAAATGCCCGGACTAAAACATTATATTAAGGATATTTCAGATCTCTGTGACAACTCCATATAGAGTGATGGAAGCTTTTCCATCCCTCATAACTGTTCTAACTGAACAATCAAAATGTGTGGAAGCCTCTGCTTCCCAGAAGCTCCCACATCCAGTGGAGCCACCAGGCATGCAGAGTTTCCTGGTTTATCAGACTCACTTCTTCCCATTACTGTCCTTCCTACAACCCATTTTTACTGTTCTATTTCTCAGCCTACCAAAAGAAGGACCCTAGAAGTAAAAATGAATCTGACAAAAATGGACATGGACATTCCACCCTCTGCCTCATTTTCTGCCTGTACCAAGTTCTGAACAAAGAGGTGAGATAAAGTGGATTTATACAGGAATCTAGGAGAAATATCACCTCACCAGTCCTTCTCAGAGTCCTCATTCTGGGTTCTGGGATGGGGTAAAGATGGAGCTGTCACTGTTGCACATCCACTTTGTCCCCCTCCTTAACCTGTTTGAGCACTGTTGCTTCTGGTCCTGAACAAAACCCTGACATGTAGGACAGTTTCCTTGGAAGCTCCTGGGACTTATGGAAGGCAGCAAAAAGGTAGATGGAAGAAGGAGTAAGGGTTGGGGTATAGGTGAATTATAGAGCCACGGGAAACATCAGTAACAGGACTACGTGGAGATCAGGATATGCCAGAGCAATTGTTGAAAAGATCAGATGGAGCAAGTAGGCAGGGATTTGAATCCCAGATCTTACCCTTTCTGTGGCCTGTGGCAAACTACATAGCTGAATGAAGCGGGAGTTGTCAGATATATCAGCTGTTCTGCGTGGGGATTGTCTCACCCAAATTATTCACTGATATTACTATACAGGCCCCTACTTAGAGTGCTGTTGCAGCAAGCACAGCACAGCCCTGGCTGGAGCCAGAGTGAGCGCAGAGGTGTAGGGATGGTACAGAAAATTATGGAGGAGGGAGCTTATAGGTGGTGCTCTAGGACTGTCACGAAGCAACTAACCTCTGTGTTTCCTCATCTATTATTACTATTATTTTCCCTGGATGGGCTAATGACAGGATAAATTAAAGTGAATGAGGTGCATTAAGAATAGAGTAATTAACAAAATTAAACTTCGCTTGTTTAAACTACTATGTAACAACTGTGAAAGCTTCCACCACCCTTGTTTACATCCAGCATAGATTTATTGGCAGCTTTCTTTTCATTGTTGGAGCTATATTCAATTTTACCAACAACAATGTATTCTGATTGGAGTGAATTGAATTTTCTTTCCCATTCAAAAATGATTAGATGCACAGTGTAGAACTGAATATCCATCCATAAATATTTTGCCTGTGTTTATACAGCATCTTGTACCTTCATGCCTGCTTTATACAGAAACTATCATTATAGGACAATAGGGTTGAACCAAATGGTCACTTCTGCTTAGTTATGTCAGGTACCATACTGATTTTATAGCCTTGGAATAAAATTCCTACTCAGTTCCTAAATACAGGTTTCTAAGGAGAAAAATCTCACTCGAGTTCATAAAATCAATGAAGATTAGGTTATGAGTGACTTGACTCCATTTTCCTGTCCTACACTTTTACAGGTATATTATGGACCCACTTTAATGTGAAACCCCTCCAACTTCGGTGGTTAAATCTACAGGCAGGGAGCAGGAGTGGTATGAACCTTGTCAACATCAGTGCAACCCTGTGTAGTTGCCTTCAAAATATCAATTGTTTCTTGGAGAAAGGTCCAGTTTCCAAAAAGGAAGGACATTTCTCAGGGTCAAGCCAATGTGTCCAATAGTGCACAGTCTCAAGCATCATGTTACTTTCCATCTTTTCCACTTTTCCAAGGAAGAGTAAAAACAAGAACAAGACCCAGAGTCCTGAGACCCCAGAATTTCTTGCTGCACATATACCACCATAGCATTACTCTTTCCACTTTTTCTGCTGTCGAACTTACAGATAAAACAGCAATAAAGTCAGGGAAATCTGGAAAGGAAATGAGGTTGCTCACTTTATTACTCTTGATTAACAGCAAATTATTCTCCTAACACTTACTTTTCCTTCATTTATTGAGAGTGATTGCACACAAATAACAGTTAAAAACATCAGGTTTTTAATAATAATTTCATTTACTGCTGTAATTGCTTCTGTAGCACCTCTGAAGCCTGAAACACACCCCTCCTGACACAAAACCAGAAAAGCAGCCTTGCCTCTTTCTATCTTTCAAGCACACAGTCCAAAAGAGTATAAAGAAAATAAGCCACAAGATGTAGGAGTTTCTTATTTATTACATTGGTGGTCCAAGATCAAAGGCTGCACCCATATTTCTGGGTGGGGAATCCTAAAGAATCATTTCAATTTCCTGGTCCCTCAGAGGTGAAGCTTTTTACTTAGCCAACCTACTGCACTTTCTGTACTGTACTTCTACTGTACTGTTCCCTGTACTTCCCACAGCAACACCTAAAGCCCAGGAGATCTGCCAGGTGGGACTGTCCCATGCCACCCAGACCTTGAGGCAGAGCAGGAGTGCATTGAGCATTGGAGCATTCACTCAGCCATGGTGGCTGGTATAGAAGAGAAGGGCCTTTAGCTTCCCACACTACAACTTCCATTAAGCGACACCATAGGTAGCATGGTGATGTTACCACTTGGCTGTTCATTGCTGAATGTCCTATGAATATCCTTTTTTTTGTTTGTTTTTGTTTTTGTCATTCAACTCCAATATGAGTATTATTGAAAAGCC
>VXAV01002398.1:251387-268212 GCA_013399715.1 Alectura lathami | reverse complement strand
CTACAATCAGTACTGTTTTTTTTTTTCCATCCTTGTTACTCTTAGAAGGTAACTTTTACACTACTAGAAATGGTACTATTTATGGAGTCTTGCTATGTTAAAAATTCATACTTCATTAAAAAATTTGAGGGTTCTTCATTTTTATCAAATTTGAATTTAAGTGCTTCAGGGCCTGGTTCAAGTGGAAAGAAACCACTACCTGATTTTTAATATTATCTCATAGTCCATCTTATTTTTCACAGTGTGTGCAAGTTTTCTAATAATTCTGGAGTTATTGGGCTATATATTAAAAGCCTGTAGTTCTCAACAGATGTCATTGTTAGACAGTGTCCCAACTTCTATGCCTGCCAGTTAAGCTGCTCTTCTGCACAGTCCAGCTTCAAGTGTCCCATATTTCTCTTTAAAACAAAGAGAAAGAAAACCACAGACAGACATGCACACTTCTGTTATTCATACTAGTCTTCCAGCTAGACCTGCACAATGACAGCTCTAGCATGGTAATAATCCAGTTAGCAGGGATTTTATGCCTCATTTAAATGTTGGTAAGAGAAATACCCGTGCTTCCTTTAGCTAGCTTATGTCAGCAGATACTGAACACTGTGTTAGACGTGTGATTACCAATAAGTAACTTGTAATTCCACTGCTCTTAAAAATCCCCACGGGATATATTATGCTACATGGATGGATTTTGATTGCATTTTTTTCCCTCTTTTTATTCCATTTCCCTACTTTCCCTTTACCTGTCACTTTCCAAATGCTTAGAGACAACTTTGTTATGCACAAAAATGTCATCTCCTTTCCTTTGTAGTAATTTCCTAAGTTCTAACACATTTATCCCTCTCTACCTTGTCAGAAAAAAATGTTTTGGAGTCTGTCATGAGGGAGAGAACAGGTGAATCTTGCTGGGGAAATACTTGGACCAGATGTGTACATATCTATTGGCATTTGAGAGTTTTAGCTCATGTATACCTGCTGTTAATCTGGCTGACAGAATACACAGAGAGGCATCTATGACTGATTTAACCAACACCTTAGGAACCTAGTTTTCCTATACAGCCAGTAAACACAGTCCCATTCCAGGTGTAGTCCTTCTTAAGGCACATTCATAACATTACATTTCCATTGCTTCCTGAGCATGGAATTTGGTGATTTCAGGAGACTGTTAATCTGTCTGAGCCAAAAGGCACTTAAAATTCTGCTCTAAAAACAGGAGGGAAAAAGAATGAAATAACTCTTGCTGCAGTTGCTGGGTATGGCATGATGGAGAGGGAAGCAGTGCATAACTGATGGGAAAAAGGTGAGATGTTCCCTTGTACCATATGAGGAGTAACAGCTGAGCTCTGCACTATGAGCATGAACAAATAAAAGAGCCTCTTGCTTAGTCGAATGCCTATCCAAATGAGGACAGCAAGGTGTAAAGAGAATTCATCACTCGTTGGCTTAGTTGATCAGCCTCGTAAGCAGTCAAACCTAACAGCCGTGTAATAATCAGCAACTTCCATTGCTGAGTACATGAGCAAAACTCTGCACATGTCAAAGAAGTTTAAGTATAATCAGGTTGAGTTGTAACTGAAGGTAATCAGCAGGTGCACAGTCTGAGACACCACACTGATATGCCATGATGCCACTTCAGTTTCATGAGCAGGGTTTCCGGAAGCAAGGCCAAGGGCTGGTTTATTCACCCTGAGGGGGTGCTCCAGCACCTGGGAGCTTTGAGGTTAAGGTATAATATCAGAATGATTCTGAATCATAGAATCATAGAATTGTCTGAGTTGGAAGGGACATTTAAAGACCATCTAGTCCAACTCCCCTGCAGTGCACAGGGACACCTACAGCTGGATCGGGTTGCTCAGAGCCCTGTTCAGCCTGACTTTGAAGGTCTCCAGGGATGGGGCATCCACCACCTCTCTGGACAACCTGTGCCAGTGCTTCACCACCCTCACTGTAA
Source organism: Alectura lathami (assembly GCA_013399715.1). Taxonomy (NCBI): domain Eukaryota; kingdom Metazoa; phylum Chordata; class Aves; order Galliformes; family Megapodiidae; genus Alectura; species Alectura lathami. The sequence goes on along the minus strand of VXAV01002398.1, from coordinate 266,264 downwards.
AAAACTTTTTCCTTTGCCTAAATCTCCCCTCTCTCAATTTGAAACCATTTCATAGAATCATAGAATGGTTTGTGTTGGAAGGGACTTTAAAGATCCCCTAGTCCTATCATGACAAACCCTGCCAAAGAGTCTGTCCCCTTCTTTCTTGTAGCCCCCCTTTAGATATGGAAAGACCACTATCAGGTCTCCCCGAAGTCTTCTATTCTCCAGACTGAACAACCCCAATTCTCTTAGTCTGTCCTCACACGGGAGGTGTTCCACCCCTCGGATCATTTTTGTGGCCCTCATCTGGATGCACTCCAGCAGGTCCATGTCTCTCCTGTCCTATGGATTCCACATCTGGATACAGTGCTCCAGGCGGGGTCTCACTAGCGCAGAGGGGCAGAATCACCTCCCTTGACCTGCTGGCCACTCTTCTTTTGATGCAGCCCAGTTTGGCTTATGATATGTTTGGCTTTCTGGGCTGGGAACACCTGATACATGGTGGTAACATGCTGCAGGCATCACTGTTGGTGTTTTTAAAAATAACAGAACATTTCAAGAAAGAGCACACCATCAGACCAACCCAATGTGAAATCACCTACGGCAGATCTCACTGAAGTCCTTCACCAGATCCTGTTGGAAGGCTCCCCCAGGCATCTGAGCTGTGTAGACTTACAAATAGCACACACACGCACAGAGGAAAAAAAAAAAAAATCGGAAAAAAATTGTTGTATATATAATACAACTTCTTCCACCTCTTCCCTGCTTTATTCTGCAAGAGAGACTGCCATAGTGCTGGGAGACACAAAACGATCAGGGAAGTTAAAGTATAAAAAGTTTGCTAGTTTGCAAATTAGAATGCAAACCCCCTTCCCATTCACTTCCTTGCTTATCTAGACCTCCTAGCTTAAAACAAATAGAACTGACTAAAGGTAGTTTTTTACTTATTTAAGGAATATTATAATGCATGCTCTAAGAAAAAGTAAGAGCTGTGCTTATGCATACATCTCTGCTTGCTCCAGTCATCCTGAATATGCATCACTGCCTGCTACTCATGGCAGTGTTCCAGCCCTTCTCCTCTCCATTCCCCTTCTTTAAGAGTTCAGCTGGGATGAGCAGGAGACTCTCTGATTTGCCCCTCCCTTGATTTCCCTTTCCTGCCCACTTTCAGATATGTGCCAGCATCCCACTCTGGAAAGCTGCATGCAGAGGAGAGCACTGCTTTCCATTCAGGAGCAGAAGCAGCTCTTCCATAGGACTCTGCACTCCTCTTCATAGAGCTAAAGGAAGGGCAAAAGTGCAGGAACAGCAGAGCAGAGAAGAACCAGGCTTTGGAGTAAGGTGCTTGACTAACCATGTCCCACAGTTGCTGAGCTGTCTTTGGCCCTAACAGGGAATGCAGCCCTAGATATTAAATGAGCCCTTGGGCTTTGAAATGACCGAGTAGCTACGCAGGCAGCATCAGGAACCCATGCAGCCAAGTGTAACCAGCTGTCCTCACGTCTGAAGCAAGGCCCTGGGATACTTGAATGCTTAAGAGGCAAAGCGGAGTGTTGAAAAGCCAGAGCATTGCTGCTTACTTTGGAAACAGGATGAATTTATTAAAGGAATATGACTACGGGAAAGAGTTCACATTACAATCCATCTCCTGCATCTTTCTTTATGCAACCCCTTTTGTACAATCATACTCCAAATGCTTTCTCACCTTGACAGCCTGAGGTTGTTTCTTATGATGGAAATGCATAGGTGCCCCACTCTAGATCATGATGTTTAGGTGCTACACAAATTCATGGGAAAGCAAAAATTCAGTTATCTAAATAAACACAGCCAGCCAGTAGGAACAGGACTTGCAAAGCAATTTCTGCAGTGTGGTACATCACAGGTATTGACAGGTCAGAGAAAAGAGATCAGATTTCTGAAACCCAATCTGGAGCCTTGCCTAGTGGCATCAGCACTACTATCTGCCTCTCATTCTCTCGTACTTGTAAACACTTGCCCCTGAAATGTCCCACAAAATGTTATACCTTTCCTTCTTTCTTTTTTGGCACTGATGGTGACAGCTTTGCCTTTTGTGCCAGCCCACACCTTTACGGGTGCCCATTTGCACTGGGCTGGTTTCCATGCCCTGGGCTGGTCTATCAGAATGTTGTGACTGACATCAGATGACCATCAGCATCACTTCTCTCATGGCTGAATCCCATCTTGTTCTAGGATGCACCAAGACATAACTTAGAGAAGAACCAAGGGACCTCTCAGTTACCTTGTAAAACCAGGATCCTGCTGACTGCATCAGTCAGTGTGGAAGAGACCCCAGTGGAGACCCGAACTGGTCCACGGCTGACCAATGTTGTGAAGTTAACACGTTCCGCAGTTGGGCAACGCTTTGTTCAGAGCCATGCATAAACACTTTACTGCTAGCCATTAAATTTTATTGCTCTCTCTAATATGCTTTGAGATAACTAAACTCGTGCCTGAAAGAGGCATTTAAACTGTTTTAACAGTATCTACTTCACATAATCTGCTTTATGGCACCAGCTTATGGTTTTACCCATTTAAAATGTGTTTGTTGTTGTTTTTTAATCAAGGGTTTTATACTATGACCTTTGAGCAACAGCAGGTCCTGTGAGAAGACAGCTGGCAATGCAATGTGCAGTACAATCTGTGGAGATTAAATTCATTTCATTCCCTCTTAAGACAGATGACTGGGAGGCTAGTGGATCACCTGGGATTTTGGTGGATTTCATTCCTTTTTATTTCAAAAAGAGAGCTGAAACTAAGAAATAATATACATATTTTTGCTCAGGGGATTAAACCATGCCCTGAATCACTTCTCTAGCCTGGATAACAGCAGATACCAGTATTCCTGTGCCAAGTCCATGGGGTAGGCATTGGAATGACTATGGATGTGTGTGGTGAGGGACAATTGTTCTGATGAGCTGCCCTTCTGAGGTTCAGTGTAATCCCTCCTCGTGGACCGAGTTGCTCAGCAAGGTTAATAGCTGCCTGGAAAACCTGAGGTCCCGCCATACTGTCTGGCACTGGGGCTCACAACTTCCTGTTGAAAACAGAGCTGGAAACATGCCCAGCAGCTCCCCTGTTTGTCAGGGCAGAGGTGGTGAGCCAGCTCCCTGCTGCAGTATAGCCACTGGGGAGGAAAGAGAAAGGGATCTTGTCTAGAAGATGTCCAGTGGCATGCAATCTTTGAGACCTTATGTGATAAATGCAACCACATAATTACAGCTTAGTTCACACCAGCTGCAAGGGCAGCAATGAAACCTTCCATTGCTCAACTGACACAAAAGTCTGTTGAGCCCACTGGGCTAACGTGTGCTGGAGGCACATGCCGTATAGAGATTTGAGCAGACCGACCAAATAGATAAATTCAGCACCTAAAAACTTCACTCTGCACGCACCTTCTGTTAATTAAACTATGCTTTTTAATATATCGCTGGGCTGTCTTTGAAACAAATTAGGCTATGCTTTCTTTCTGGTATAATGCAGGATACCATCATCAGTGAAAGTATATCAATAGGGGTGCGTTAAAACAAACTTGCATTTCTTATATCAATAACTGTATTTGCACTCAACGGCTTTGGGACAGTTTCTCCAGCTTATGTTCATACCCAAAGCTTCCTCACCTGCTCCATGACAGGAAAATGGCATGGCCATTTTGAAAGCATTTGTTCTTATTTCTCTTCTAAAAGCCTTTTCACTAGGATAAAAGCACTGCAAAGTTTTGCTTTTCTGGGGCGCTCAGAACCCGAGAGTGATCTCTGTTAAATCTTCAAGGGAAGGTGAACCTGCCTCTTAGGTGGCAGCATCCTCCTGAACTCCAGCCTCACTCTACAAAGCACAGAGCAGACCTCAGCTGCCAGGTGATGCAGAGAAGCTCTCCTGGACCATCCTAAGGGGTACACACTTTCAGGGTGGTTTTTCTCTCCTTGGACTGCTCTAAGGGGTATATACTTTCAGGGTGTTTTTTCTCTCCTTGGACTGCTCTAAGGGGTACATACTTTCAGGGTGGTTTTTCTCTCCTTGGACCACAATTTCTGTAGAACCAAGGAACCCTCAGGAAGGAAAACAATGGGCATAAATCCCTACATCAGTCTGCCAGATCCATGTGAATTAATGAATATTAACAGAAAAGCACACAGGTGATAATCTGCTGGCATACACATGCAGAAAAAAATGTTTCCTTCTGTGCCAAGATAAGAAATGTGTTTGGGATGATAAGGATGACTGCAAGTTGAAGAATATAGTGGCTGTGCTATGGGGTTTGTAATTGTAAGTGGCCTTTCCATTTTGGGGGTCAGCATGCTAAACTGAAAATTTACAAGAAGGCATTTTATTTAGGCTAATGGAAAGTTTGAATGTTAACTGGATTAAGGCATTTATTTTATTTTATTCATTTGAAAGGGAATTAGCCAAACTAATCTCCCAGGACAGATTCTTAGAAGGTGTAAATCAGTGTTACACGCTAAAACTCAAAGGAGCCTGTTCAGTTTTTCACTAGGTGAAGGAGTCTATTTTATTTTATTGTTTTTGTACATTTGTATGAACCATATGCATGGTTAAGTTTGTTCTGAATATCTTTCTCCTTCCCCTTCACCTTCCACTCCATTTTAGGCTTTAAAAATGAAATTATATCACTCCCTTCATTCTGTGTTAATTCGCAACCCATTAACTTTATCCTGCTGATTTTCAGGTTCTACTAGTGGAAGAGAAATCTTCCTTTATGCACAGTGGATATGGAGGGGATGCTAGGACATTATTGTTTGGAATGATGACTTTCAGGGCTACACTTTAATACAAAATGCCTAGGAAAATGTCTTTCATCAGAGCTGTTTGAGAATTCGCATTTGAAATGTTTGGCGGACAGTTAGTTTCCGCAGCATGAAAAATACGCAATCGAAAAATGTTCCTATTGCTTAAAATCAAAATCATATTTTTTTCATCAAGCAAAATACTTTGTTCCATCTTAGAAAGCTAAAAGCACTGCCCTCATGCTCAGAGAATGCCCATTTTAAATTTTAAATTTCAGAGAAGGGAAAGTCTTCACTGCAATAAAATGGAGTAAATGTTTAAAATTATCTTTAAATTACTGCCCCTTCGTACCACATCATCCGACAGGCTTGGTAGTACAACGCTGCACAATTCCAGAGGCTCATATTTTACATCCACGGCACAGCAATATGACAACTCTTCTTTTGGCTTTCAGTTGACTAATTTTTATTAAAAGAAAATGTCATGTAATTGGGAACATTTACCAAGATATTTCGATAGAAATTATCACTGCACACAGATATTAAGTAATTCTCTGAGGATAATCTCCATAGAGAGAGGAAGCGCTGAATGGGTGAAGAACATTGAATAAAACTGAAATTAAAGTTAGTTGGGGCACTTGCTTGTAACGAAGGTCCTTCCAGGCAGAGCAAGAGTGAGGTGGTTTTTGTTATCTAATCTTTGTTTTAGGTCATTATCTGCTAACTAAATTTTAGGGAATATTGTTGAACATGAATATCTTTTGCCTAACTTCCAATCTGTTCTCTATCCAGAGCTTGCCATGAGATAAACTGCAAATGTGTGTCAGCAATCAGATTGAGAATCATTCAGTCTTTATTACTAATTATCATACTACAGAGAGAAAAAAATGATTTGCAGCCTGGCTGTCACAGAATATGTAAAGTCCCTGCTGCAATGAATGAAGTTAATTCTTACTAAACCCAGCTGAGCACATGGCTTACCTTTTCTTACATTTTTATTCTTAAAAAAAAAAAAAAAATCTACAATGAAAAGTTAAAGCCAGCATTGAAACCTGGTGTGCTACTCCTGAAAATGCACAACAGCAGGTACCCTCTTACTGAACTGGCATAAAATAAGACAGCCACAGAGCAGAGCTTGGTGATGCCATCCAAAAGGTCTTTGTTTTGACTAAGCTTGGACTTCCTTTCCTAATACAGTAATATAGTATTGCAAAGCAATGGTCTTTATTTAAAAACTGGAACATTTTACAAGGTTTTCATTAGCAATTTTCATCTACGCTTTTATTATACACAAAAATCTGAAATGATGAAGTTTTTAAGAAAAGTTAAAAACATGCTTGAACAAAATTTAGGAGGGAAGAAGAATCATTTTACTTGCAATGCTGTCAACTAATTAGTCTCATCTCCTTTGTGCTAATTTAATCTAGTTGAAGACCTGTTCCACAGCTCTAAAAAACATCAGAAGAATTTTTTTCTTGTAGATTTTCAATTTCCTTCATTATCTTATTTTTATGTTTTCATTCATGGTAGGCAAATCGAATGATGTTCAGGAAATCTGCTGATATGAAGTTGTCTGAAGGAGGCAGAGTATTGGAGTGAAATTGAAAAATCACTTGTCTCATTCTTATTCTTCCCTAGACACATGCTGATGGCTACTACTAGAGACAAAACTTGACAGCCCATGATCTGATCCAGTAAAGACAATCCTATGTTTTCATCATACTATTAATACAAAAGATCTGTAAAACAGATTAATAGTCTCTTCCAGGGCTTCAGAGAGGATGAAAACAGTGATGTGTGCCAAATATTTTGCTGCCCTTGTCTTATGCACCAGTGTTACATCCACTCCAGTCCAGGATGGAAGAAGGCTTTGGGGTAAGATTTCTAGCCCTTGTGGTACCAAGAGAAATACAGCCCAATTTCAGGCTTTTTTTCCTGAAAGCTATTTCTAGTACGCTTTTTTTTTCTGGTGAAAACTGCGGTCCCTCTTAATGGTATTTGTTTGAACCTCAGGATTATTCAAGTACAAACATCCACTTACTGAGGGCAGATCAACATCAGAGTGCAGTTTGAGTACTGCCCTACACTGTGCAGCAAAAGCACAGGGACACAGGACTGCTGGTCAAACACAAACTGCCTGGGCTATAACCTCAGATGGGGTAAATCATACCTATATTCAGCTACCAGACCATACCCTGTCTTTTCTTCTCTAAATGTATGCTCATGGTTCATTGCAGAAATACAGAAACGAGCTATGATAGCAATATCCTGAGCAGTGCTGCTCAGAGGCTGCACGTCGCAAGGGGCTGTGAAGTGCCATGAGGCTTCTGGGATGAAAGCGCCTGTGTCCTGCCCACTCAGGCCATGTATCAGTAAGGGTCAGGAGCCCTCTGAAACCCTTGATCCAAATGAACCTGACAAAGGAAAACTGTTCCTCTGCCCAGTTGATTGGTGAGCCATGTGATAAAAAAAAATAGACCTCTTGCTCCTTCTGTCATCCACCACTACTCACGATTGTCCTTTGTTTAGTTTTTAGGCTCCCTGTTGTTCTTTATTTGCCACACTTTTAATGTCCAGAGCAGAGTCTGGATTAACTCCCACACCCCAAGTGTCCCATGGAGGATGAGCTTGCATCTGTCTGTGCAGCAGTGAGAGGACATACCCTAAAACTGTGCTTCTTTAATCCAGAGCAATGGATGATTCTGTTCTGATTCTGAGAATTATCACTGGAAAACTAGCTTTTAGCTTTTGAAATATCTTTTATGTTTTGTTACCTTTTAGTTTGGAACCTAAAGCACAAGGGCAAAGAGACAGAGAAGCCTCGTATCCCAAATAATTAATCTATTAGAAATAACTTTTTTCCCTGCTCTCACTTGACCTCTTTGTTAGCAACTATTATATTCTCCCCAGTTTTTTCTTGCCTCGAGCCTCCAGACCCACAGAAGAGAACAGGCAATGGTAAGACTGCAGCTATTTATAACAATAATCCACTCCCAAACTCCACTGCGGTAGTTTTAATCATCCACTATTGTCAGGCATCAAAATCAAAAAGATTTGAGATTTGATTTGTTTGGGTTATAAAGAAGCCCTGAATGCCAAAGTACTGTCGCTTAAACTGCAAAGCACAGTCCCTGTGTGAAGCAGAATGAACCAGTATTGCCCTCTACGATCTGATTTGTAGCCATCACAGCTCTTTAAAGTTATTTGATTTGACATCAATTAGCCGGTTTTCACTAGGGGAAAGTCTCTTTTTGCATTTAGTCCCATATCAATGTCATTTTCCTCCTAAAATGTGACAAGCAGCAGACTGCTTCAGCATACTTTGCAAGCGACATGAAGAATAGGATGATGAGGAGGAGAATGGGGGCTGGGTGACTGCAGGATCATCTCGGCCCCATCTTCCCATCTATCAAACACCTCACAGAGCAGAGAGACCTCCTGCTTGGCATGTGCTGTATCGGAATACTTGCAGGTATTGCTGTCACTGTAAGGATGCTGTTCATCAGACCGGTGTGTTCTTTGAGGACAGCAACTCTGTGAAGCTTTAAACCCAGATTTTTTTTTTTGATTTTTTTTTTTTTCTGTCTAGGGCTTTGCACAATATCCAAGGATATACAGAATTAGTATAACAAACTGCTGCTAAATGTGTTACACACACAACATTCTGCACCAGGGCAAGAAAATACTATGTTCCCAGGAGAAAAGAGAAATGGTGGTTGCAGACTTCTAAACAATAAAGCTTTAATGTCTCCTAAGAAGGAGACATTGAAGAAGGTGACTTCCTTTTCTGCTCAAAGTGATGCTTCTTAGTAGAACAACTGTTCTATTCCCTACTTGTAGCTAGACATAGTAATGAGATGGACATTGTATATATTAATAGCAGGAGAGAAGAAATAATGAAATATTTATCTGTACATGGAGGCATTTTGATGGAGTAACCAGGGGCTTCCAAAATTAAGAGCTGAGCCAATTGCATCTCTGTACGAGGACATGCAAAAAGGAGATCCAAAGGAAGAAAGAAAAAAGCAAAAAATGGCATGTATCATAAATGAACACTTTGTGAGCCCTGATCTCTGAAGAGGAAGGTGTACCGGCTTTCAGTATGGCATTTTTATCTCTCAAAAAGGAGATACTGGGAAAAGCTGCATCTGGGAGCATTGTAGTGATTTTTATCTGTGTGCAGTATTTCTGAACTACACACACAAGTCCCAGAGGCTAATGTTACTCCGCACCTTAGATGCCTCCCCAGGATGCTAAATGATCTAGTTATTGATTGCTTCCTTACCTCTTTGCCAATAGCTTGTAATGTAAGATATTGGAAATGGATGGAGGAGTATTGTCATACTCACTGAACTATAGTTAAACCTTTTTTTTGAAATCTCACAAGAAAATAGATCAGGTTTGCCAAGAATGTCACATACAGGCTTAAAGTGGGACACTGCTATGGGCAAAGAGGGCACCATTGCAGCTTCTGGAACGGAAAAAAAAGCCCAACAAGGATATCAGTCAGAGGCAGAGGCATTTTCTCAAGCCAAAAGGAAGTCAATCTTCAAATGAATTGCTATGTCTCAATCCTTAGAGCATATCCTATTAAACCCACCTAGCTATTTGTGGCAGTTCACAAATTTTAGGTTACCTAAATATTTTTCCCTTATGAGAGAGAAATGTTTAATGTTGCCAAACACCATTCAAGACTCAGTGATGAATTCACAGAAGAGCAGTGCAACTTCTCTCCATTGGGAAAAGGCAATATCCCAGTCCTGAATGCTACAAAAGGTTTTGGACAAGGATCCCTTTCTAACGTGTCAGTCACAGTCGTCCATCAAAGACACGTGGAGCAATAAGAGTTCAATAGACTTGCAGGATACACTGTGACCATTTCACACAGAAGGCTTCTTCTACTCCTAAAATCACAAAATCCAAGTCCATTCAATGCGCAGAGCATTTACCAGCACTCAGTAAATTCATCAGGCTGCATTCTTCCATGATGGAAGTTCAGACGAACAGTGTAGAACCTGCTGTTATCAGACAGTTCCATCTCTGTATTTCTAAAGGGAAATGGTCTCTGTTTTGTTAATCACATATGAGCTGCAAAACAGAGTGAATGCCTAGAATGAGATTCCTATAATTGCAATTCAGTGAAAGGACAAAAATATCCACTTATGCCCAGGCTGCACCAGCAGCTTCCCAGCCATGCCAGTGAGGATTATCATAACAGGGCTGCTCACGGGCAGAAGAGCCACAGCCACATAAGAAGTTTGGGTGAAGATAATCCTGTTTTTTTGTTTGTTTGTTTGATTGTTTGTTTTTCTGGGTAATGACTCACCCTGTACACAGCCCAGCCTTCTCCTTAATCAATCAGTTAAGATATATTACACTGTACGCAAGGTGATTTGTCAGGAGGCCACTCTTCATATGGTACTCAAGTAAAGATAGCTAATGTAAGGTTCATTTCCAAAATCGTTTCCCCAGAATGACAGACAGGCAGGACTTTGAGACGACTACTGAAGGCTGCAAAGTTTGGATTGATTTTCCATTCATCTTTTAACTCTCTCTCAAGAGAACTCAGGCTCTTCCTACCTGCACAGCTGTGTTGCAGCTAGGAATGAACAGCAGAGATTTTCCCCTGTGCTCTGTCCCTGAGCTCTGAAAGCTTGGCAGAGCACGCTCCAGTCTTTGGTGTTGGACTTTCAAGGCACTGCCTTTTGTCCCTGCACCTGGGACAAGGGCATTTTCCATTTCAGCAGCACCATTCTGAAAGATCTTAATGCTGAGGACTCTTGCCAGAATAATCTTTCTCATTTTATTTTGGAACCTGCAACTTTTATCTCTCACTTTCGGAAACTAAGGTTGAAGAGAAGAGGTAACAGAGTTGTTAATTTTGGCTTGTAATTATTCACAATTAGCACATCTTTGTTATTGTTTGTTTGTTAGTTTTTTCTATCTCACTCCTACTTATTTAGTTATCAGATCCAATTACTAACCCAAATTATCAGCCCTAATTTTAACTAACAGTTATTCAGTCATGAATAACAATGAAACTGAAGCAGCAGAAGGGTCAGAGAAAGCTGGATAACCTTGCAGGAGCTAAATCAATACTTGATAAATACTTCATCCTGTAGTTCATACTAAGCCTTACCCTACACTGACAAACATACACAGTTTGAAGTAGATTAAAGCCAGTGCAGTCTGAAGCAAGCTGCAATCACAGCTCTGACTGCAGGCCATCGTTACACCGCATTTAATTCAGTGAAAACTGCAACTTCCCTCTTCCAGAACCACCTCTTCTCTTACCACTGAAATCCCAGTTATGTAAAATACCAGTTCAGAAGTGAAACACATCATTCTCTGATTCGCCACTCAAGGAACTGATCCAGATTAAAAATAAACCTTAAAAAAGGGGGTAAGGGAAGAAGAGGTTATTTTAAATTCAGCTTAACTCTGTGATCTGGATAACCCCTTAAAAGGGAGCCATGTGGGGGGAGGAATGATTGGTCAGGGGTGGGAATGAGGTGACAAGACAGTGGGAGCTTAGGGGAGGAAAAGGCGGATTGGGAACAGCTAAAATCCAAAAAGCTGCCAAGAGAAATGCATGTATCCACAGCCTTTGGAGTCTACAGGCCCACAGACAGGAGGTATGATGGCTCTCATTTCGTAAAACAGATTGCTTGAGGAAACAAACGGGGTTTTTTTAAGTGTTTAAACCACGAACAAAGAAAAAAGACAATCACTTTAGGCTGACCCACAAAGAAAGGATATCTATTTTTCTGTCTGGAGTTCCTTCACTACCCAATAACTATAGTTATTAAAAAGTTTGTTTTCAAAGATTGTTGTGAAGATGAATTAGCAAAATATGTTCAATAGCTATTTCCAAAAGAAAAAATGGGCCTTCTGCAAAAGCTTTGAATAACCACAGCAGGGCTCTTGCCATGTTAACTTCAATATTTGTTTTCTGTTGGAAATGATTCACCCAAAACACCCTGAATTTCTCAATTGGTTCAGTCAGTAGCTGCTCATCCAAAAACATTTCTCCCAGCTCAAGCCACGACATAGTGATGGACTGTGAATGAGGGTCACCTGAACTGAGAAATGAAATATGGGGTGTAAAACCCCACAAATTGCCCCATTGTAACTGTGTACATACACAGGGGAAAGTGTATGGAAAGGCAGATGTCCAGGATGAGGAAACGCTCATTGCTGATTAATCCAGGTGTAAACGTAGCATTCTTGGGACACAGCTAAAACATTTAAAACCTGTATCTTCTGTTTGCAGGCTTTAGGGGTTTTGTTTTATAATGAAGACAGCTTGTATTGCACTGAGTTTACCCACTTGCATATCCACAACCTAAGCCACTGCTTAAGCTTATGTAGGAGACCAATGAAACTATCAGTAGTCAAATCCAAATCTCCTGAGTCTCATTTCCATTTGTGAAAACAGCAAGACTACACTCCGTTGCAAGTAACCTGGATATTTTAACAGTCTCTTAAAAATAGAGAACAACAGAAAACAAGATTCAAGAGAAAATCAGAAATCTTGTTGGTACAACAGCAATAGCATTACCATGATACAGCTTTACAAGGCAAAAATATCTTCCCATCATCAGGATGAATAACAGAGCCTTGAGCTTTTTTTCCCACTCAGGAACCACTTCAGCAGTGTCCTCCCATAACAATAAGCCACAGACCCTTTCTTACAATTTTTTTTTCCTTTCTTTTTTTTTTTTTTTTTTGACAAATTTTTCTCTCAATAATATTTATGCCACTTAAACATACTTATGCCCCTTAATAAATTCTTGTTTATTGCATTTTTAATTTGGAATGCTCCTTGCAGCTTGATAATGCACATGGTTTGTGGTATCCATCAAACAGCAGAGTTACTAAATAAACAAGTATCCCTGTAAGTGCCCCTGTCTTCCTGTCATTCTTTGCCAAATAGGAATCAACTGTGCTATCTCTGTGGTATCAGAAGGCTTTTCTTTGGCTGCCTCTTTGATAACTTAAACTTGCACCACCTCAGTCAAGAGTCTTGGTCTTTCCATTGGGTCCACAGGGGTTTTCCATCTGACTTACCTGAGGACTTCGAAGAAAGTCTTCAGCAAACTGGTAGGCACAAGTCATCATAGCAGCTGGTTCCTTCTGTATGTGAGGATACCGAAGAAGGGCCACCTGCCTGGTCAGAGATGCCACATCTTTAGGATCACCATGTTTAGGTGAGCTGCATTCACTATCTGGGCTATCCCTAAGGCCATAGGAACAAATCCAGAAATGGCAGTGATTTATACCACTGACATGTCCTAGATCTGTAGGAGCAGTTCTACAGAAAAGACTTTGTTCTCAACAACAACGTGAGCCACACAGCACAGTGGCTACTATTTCAAACACTTTATCCACATGAAAATATTCTTAGAAATTAACCTTTCATTTTCATTTGTGCTAGCATCATGTCAGGCTGGAGGCTGTGCCCTCCCAGAGGATCAGCTTCCCAGCCTTCTACTGGCAAGAGGGATAAGCCCAGGTATCCTCAGCCATTATTCAAACCCAACTTTGGCAAAGGAGAGAAAGACAGTGCAGCACCAATTTTCATTGGAAAACAGAAGCACAAGAGAGCTCTTCGTTGTTTTTTTCTGGGTACATTGGGAAGTAGGGACTGGACCCCGGGAGACCACATCCCTGCAACCCCAGCTTGAGCCCTTCAAGCCTTTCTCTTTCCAGTGAAATAACAACAGGATTTTCCAGGATGCAGCTGGAAGGAGATGACCCATGACTCTGACAGTCAATTAAGGGTATGAGTAAGAAATTTCTGGGCCATGTCTGACCTGTTGTGTTCAGTGGGTTTTGGCTCATGAAAAAACAGCATCCATTAAGCCTTCTCCCTTCTGTGCCTACCCCATCTTATTTGAACAGCAGCCCCAGGCTAATGAGAAAAAGGCTTATTAATCTTTGTTTCTCACATGTAACTCATGTCCAGGAAATAATACTGAAGATTGTGAGATACTGAGATGTTCTCTCAATATTTGCATTTTATAATTGTTTTTCCAAAGAACTGTTCAGGCAGGAATTCTCTGATAGGGCTGTGGTCACCTACCCTGTCTCTGACTTGAAAGAAAAAACAGACTATTAATCAGGTTCACCTCAGTTCCCTCAGCAGATCATTTACTCTCCCTGTTCCTTGCTCATTTACAAACAAACTCTGCGAATGTGTGATCGGAGAAAGCAGGTAGCCAGGGAGGAAGGTGGGGGAAGTCTGCACACAGGCACAGCAGGCTGGGAGCAAAAATGCTATCCAAAAATGTGTCTGTTTGCAAATACAATAGACTTGTCCCTCAAAGCCAGAGGACTCCAGCTTTAGATCACTATAATCAAAAGCAGGCTCCAGCCTATAATCCTCTGTGAAATTCAGCCTGAGCTGTGCAGTGTGCAGGAGACAAGGGACTGGAGGGAGAGAGCTGAACAATGCCCTTTTTCACCCCGACTCACTCCTGATGTTAATAGGGATCATGCAGATGTACTACCAGATCTCCCTAATCAGAGCAGCATAGCTCTGTCTTACTTGGCAGGACAAAGATGAAAAGCATAAAGAAGCACTGAAGGGCACAGAGGAATATCTGGGAATTGTACTGCAGTGAAAAACAATTCAGGTATCATCTTAATCTGTTTACCAGACTCCTAATCCAGCATGGACACAAAATAAAGCAGATTCACTTACAGCAGATTCGTGACTACATTCCTTAGCACATGTGCATCCCACTGCTTGTCTGAGCAGTCATTACTTGCTGCGGCGTGGAAGATGGAGACAGTGGTTGCTTGACTCCAAAGCAACAGAGCTGGTTTCTTTCCCCTCTGGACTTCTGCTGGGCTGCATTAAGCAAAAGAGTGCTTTAGTCCATGTGTCACAAAGGTTAGATATAGCCAGAGTGTGATGCTGAATGAGAACAACCTCTCTGCCTACAGGTGCAATTTAAAGAGATGGTTTGTTCCCCTACTGTATCAACATCAAACCCTGCTTTTGCAGCAGCACAGTGTCTCAGATGACAGCAGTCTGGGAGGACTACCATTACTCTATTGAAACATTTTTCCATTGGAAAGTGATAAAGTGATTTCAGAGACATGGTCCCAGTAGCTAAAAAAAAAA
>VXAV01002398.1:237465-249870 GCA_013399715.1 Alectura lathami | reverse complement strand
AAAGCAGGTCTGGCCACCTCCTGAAGCCACTTGGTAAAATCTCTGAGCACCAGCTGGGTCCACCCTCTCCCACATGTGGGTGAAAATGGATCAGAATTAAAAGATCATCTAAGCACTGCTCTGCTCGCTGATTCATTATGCCATGAACTGTTTGCTCCCATATGGCATTAAGCACAGGAGCCTGCTGGTAAGGAGGAAAGACCACCAGTTTTTTTATTTGTAATAATAACGGGAACCCCAAAGCAGTTCTGGACTTGTCAATTGGTGTCAGTTTCACAGCACATACTTAGGGCACAGAATCACTCTGACACCACATCCCACTTTGCTAGCAAAGCACAGCAATTTCAGTCCCTGAAGGTCTCCTTCCAAAGTGCTTTAAAGTTGTCTGCCTGTCCAATTTATGTAGGCACAGTGATCTTGGTGAGTGAGATAGGTGTGAAGGGTGTCACATTTTGTGATTTCTCTGCCATTAAAAGAGGCCCCCTCCATTTCAAAGTGCACTATCTAGGGGATGGAAGACAGCAGCACTCTTGAGTAACTCGCACCAATGTTAAGGAAAAGTCAAGGTTAAGATCTTAAAAAAAAAAACCAACCTATTCTTTTTGGAGCAATAGTGATTTTTTATGATTAAAATTTTTACCCTTTTTTACAATAAATTCTTAGCTTCTGACCAGTTTCTTCAGCATTCTTAGATAACTCTTTCTTTTTTTTTTTTTTTTCTTTTAATTTATTAGAAAACACTCCTTTAAGATAATTATTGGTAAAACTACAAAAATGGTAATGAGGGACCACATCAAAAGTCCCCCCTAAGGTTTTGTCCCGTCAATCCACAATCTCCAACATTAAACTGTTAAGACCCACTAGGAAGAATACAAGAGTAGGGCTAGTAAAAAGCAATACTACCTTGATACATTCTCCCAGGCTGCCCTAGCCACTGCTTCTTAAGGCAGAAATGGCTTTTTTGTAGTTCATATTTCTGATGGATTTTTTTCCATGATGCAGTTTGATGCTATGGGAATCATGAAGAGTCATACTGTATTCCTGTCTGTGCTGTTCCTCCAACAGAAAGATTGTGTGCTTGTTCTTTTTCAGCTCCATTCCTCAGAGCCAATGCAGCTTTTTCTTTATATATGTAGAAGGAAGTTAACAGCTTTCAGTGGGAAATAATAAATAAGTTTGCTTTCCCCTGCTCAGGCCAGCCTTCTAACACTATCCAGGTGGCCTTGGGGTACATTAAACATTCTCATCATCATAGCAGGAAAACAACAATTTGGCAGGCTGCAGCACAACCCTCTCATTATATCAGGCAGTTTGAACTGAAACCTGGGGCTCAGGGGTGGCTCAGAGAAGTCCTCAGCTGTGTATGTGGCCACTTCAGTCTACATGGTGCCTTCTCTGAACCATGTAGCCAGAAGGCAGTCTGCATTATTTGTTGCAGACTGCAGTGCTCCCTGCCTCCTGGGAGCATCTTGCCTTTGGGAGCCAAACTGGTTTTGCAGCAAAAGCCTCAGGTTGTCAGAGCATGGTCAGAATAACTGCACTGTTGTGGACAGAGAGTCCCTGCTCAGGTCTGTTAAGACCTGCGCTGCTTCAAGATACATTATAACTCTGGTTTCTGCAGTGTTGCAGCTGACCACTTGGATCCAAGGGCTGTTTAACAGAGCCAGATGGATCATGCTCTTTTAAATATTTTTTCCAGACTACCACAGCTATTGTTAAAGATGAAACTGAGATCCTGCTCACCAGTTCAGCTGCCAGCCACTGTATGGTGCTGAACCACTTGTGTAATGCCCCTGAGCCTTGAAATTTTAGCTCCAAGGTGGGAATGAAGTCTCTTTCTGCCTTTGTTTGCTCTGTCAATTTAAACAGTATGCTGTTTGAGATGGGGACTTTCTTGTACACACAGAGACCATACAGTGCCACCAATTGTCCTAAAACATAAATATTACTGAAAGGATTACCAGCTAATAGCATTACATGCAATTATATATTCCTTCCTAAGAAGGTAAGCACTGCAGAGCGTTTCAAGAAATATGGTGCAGCTAAATATGCAGCATCACTTCTTTCTCAAGATGATACTGCAAATAATAGGAGTTTATTTTGAATTTCAGTTTCTCATATTACATTTTTCCAATACAATCTGTTCTTGAGAAATGGTGATGTTTTGGACAGACAGTCCTGATAAAACTGGAACTGCTCAGTGTCTGGTTTTGATCACCACTGCCCAAAGGTTTAGATGCACAAAACAGATAGGTGGCCTCATTCCTTTCAATGAATTTCAGAACGAAGTAATCCAGAAGAAAAAGAAAGGAGCACTCAGTGGACATTCGATGAAAAAAAAAAAAAAAAAAGAGAGAATAAGAATGGGAAGGAAGAAAGGACAGGCCTGAAACCTGGCAGCTTTGTGAAGAGAAAAAATTATATAGTAAAGTAGATGAAGTTTATATTTATAGTACAATACAAAAATTTAAGCTAATTAGCTCTGTCTGGGATCCACATTAATTTTAAACAGTAGCTTCCAGCAATGTGGTTCAAAGGCTAGAGAGAAGACAAGGAGAAGTGGGAAATCTTGCAGTTGTATGAGCAGAAAAAGCTACTTCTAAATTTCCTGTGAGCTGAGAGACTTGTGCATAATTCCCCATTCCCTTCTAGGAGCTGCAATAGCAAAATCTGCCAGCAAAGAAGGGAGATAGCTAGAGAACTGATTGAGTCAATAAATGGGGTGATACACAGCTACTACTGAGAAAGGCTGGTAAAGCAAGATGCAGCTAGTAAAAATAAAACAAACCACAGATCAGATCATCTTAGATCAGTTCTTGTTGTCCAGCATGATGAAAATAATAAGCTATGATGTAAGATTATATTAGGAAGGTAGAACAAGTGGCTTAGCAGTTGCATGTGCAAAGGAAATAACTGTAAATGTTATTGTATTGTTATACTTTAGGAGTTTACATTCCTAATCTGTTTATATTCCTTGTTAGATTATACTATTTTTTCTTTCTCTTACAATTATTTTTTGTTTAATCATTCACATCATGTACCTGCAAGTTACTAAATTGCCTGACTGAGTATAAAATTCTTACCATAACTTCCCCAGGCTTCTCAGTCTCTGGTAGTCCTGTTCCTGCACCTCCAAAAGCAGGATCAGCTAGAGCATGTCACCTAGGATCACATCACTGAGGACCATGACCAGTTGGGTTCTGAATATCTGCAATTTTAATTTGTCTGGCTATATTATTCTAAAGCTTCTGTGCATTGCTTTAAAATGTGGAATTCCCCTCATCAGTGGGTTAGCTAAAGCATTGGCTGTGATTTGTAGTACAGTCTTCTCTGCAAGAATGGTCTCCAAACTGCACACTGCAGCTTCTCTTCAGGAAGGCTGAAGATTTCTTACAATGTGAGTTGTTTGCTTACTGAAAAGCATTGTTCTTCTTCAGCCACAGCTAACAGCAACTTCAGGATGAATTTGCAAAATTTTGTCAAGAAAAAAAATGACAAAACAAATTGAAACTATCATTTTGGATTTATGAGAAATTAGTTTTGGCTTTGCTTGTTTAACTGTTCTGATACATTTCTGAAAACAAACATCACATCTGCATTCCCATCCTGAGGATGATGCCAATCTCGTCTTCAGCATTTTTCTTTTTCTATGTTTTGCATTCTACTGACTTTTAACCAGCAGTTTCTGGAGGATTTTCACGGAAGGTATAGTCTTTCTTATGATTACACAATATATGATTCTTATGATGAGAATGATACAGAGACATTCAACACAGCAATACCACACAGCTACAGAGCACATAGGACAGTAGAGATTGTAGCATGGTCCTGACAGTGGCAAAAATTTGCCATTCCAAATGAAGGCAGAAACTCTTTCTGTGATATTGCTTCTAGTCCTAGAGCTGTCTAGCTTCTAGTAGACTGGATTTCTCTCTCCTAGGTCTTTATATGCACAAGTTTAATATTTTTCAGCTTGAACCTATACCTCTAGGAAGACTGACAAAAGGGATCTAAGTCAGAACCACTGTCTGTAACAAGAAGGTGAAACCCTCTTCCCTAATAATACTATCAGTGATCGTTAACCTCTCTGTTAACCTCTGGTGATGTCAGCACCCATCTTTTCTTTCCTCTGGGTGTGTTGGTTTCCCTGGTGTAAAGAGTTACCTTAAATAGAAGATACTTACACCTGTGTGAATCACTGTTAGCCACTGACTTGAAAGGCTTAGCTGTCGTTCTCTTTGCTGCTGAAATAAGTTTTCATTTATTCCACTGCTTCTCAGGGTAAAAAATTATTCTACTTTCTCTCCTCTTCAAAATTAGGCAGTTGCAGTTCTTCAGAGGTGCCAAGATTGAGAGCATTCTTTTCCCTTTCCCCTTTCCCTTCTTCTATCCTTTCCTTTTTCCTTTTTTTTTTNTTTCCTTTTTTTTTTTTTTTTTTTTTTTTTTGAATGAAGATTTACTGTCTATCTGTTACAGATGGGTCAGTTCTTAAATCACTGTCACCAAGGACTGGAACTCTTACATCAGTATAACCGATGCATATAACTCTTACTCAGTATAGGTAATTACACTGATCCTTCATTGTTGTGTTTGACTTCATTTCCATTCCCGATTGGATGACAAACTCACTTCTAAAGAGATAAGGATTATCAAGGAAGACAGTTCAGGCAGGAACTCTTTTCCCTTGCACATGTCATGCCCTTGGTTAGGTAAGGGTACTGCTTCAGAAATCTGCAAATACTGAGATACTTGCATGAAAATGATGACTAACAGGTGTAAAACAAGGGACTTGAGGCAAACCTACAGCAGAGAGGATTCTACTCATGCTCCTGATACACTTACTACTGGAGAGACAGTTTGGCTGCGGTTTTTGATGGGATAAAATATTTTCTTTGTCTCTTACTTAACTCTCACTCCTGGAATTGCATCAAGACAGCAAAAGACAAAGATAGTGACTCAGTTCCTGTCTTGAATCAAATGACTTATTGCAAGGTTGTTCCCTAATACGTGGTCCAGAGAGCACCACCACTTTTTTCATTTTTGTTTGTAAAACTGGTCACCCTGAAAGTGTGATCATGTTCTTCAATCAAGCACAGTGAGAGTTCCTCAGTGTTTTTATCTACTAATCCCGGAGACGGAATAATGCTGACTTCATCCAGCAACTGCATGCTCTCCAAGTGAAGAAAATTACCTGACAAAGGAGGCAAGGCTGACTGTAAAGATCTTTGGGTGACGAAGAAGTCAAAAGGAGAAATTTATGCTGTCTTTTGCCTTTCCATAATAATAGGTTAAAGCTGAATGTTACGAATGAGTAGCATTTAAACTCTGGGGCTTTACTTCATGGCGTAGAAATGGAGCCTAAGATTTAAAATGTCAGTGATACTGATCTCATGCGCTAACTGAATAGCCCAAGTCAGGACATGATCATTAAAGATTCTCTTTTGCACAACTTAATATAAATAGTCATTTTTCCTGCATAAATATCCATACTTTTCTTAGTAAAGACCTTATTTTATGACTGAAGAGAAAAGAGAGAGGAAATGACTGTTCATGGAGTTTTAGTGAAAATTGATCTGCCAAGTGAACTTTATAGTAACAAAACTTCAAGAATCCCTCTATCCACAATATCACCTCTCAGAATTAATAATAAAGATAAATTATTTATCCATTATACAGTTGAAGAGATATGTCATGTAATCATGTCTGTTCTTAAAATGTCACAAGGAATGTACCTTTAATAACTGAGGTGGTTTTTGTTTCTTCCTTTTTAGTAGAACACACTGTGTGCATAGAATGGAGATCTCTTGATTGGATGCTATTTCCTGCACTGTGTCTGCAGTGGCCTGCAAAAGGTGGAAAGTTTTCAGGGCAAGATGTTGTTTTCTGAAAGTTTCTGGAAACAAGAAAAATCCAAAACCAAGTTTCATTCTTCAACACAAAAGAGTGAGATGGTTCATTTAAATAGTCCATTTCAAGACTCTACTTACGGGGAGACCTCATTGCGGCCTTCCAATACTTGAAAGGAGCTTACAGGCAGGAGGGGGACCGACTTTTTGAACGGGTGGATAATGGTAGGACAAGGGGGAATGGGCTAAAACTGAAAGAGGGGAGGTTTAGGTTGGACATCAGGAAGAAATTCTTCCCTGAGAGAGTGCTGAGGCACTGGAACAGGATGCCCAGAGCAGCTGTGGCTGCCCCATCCCTGGCTGTGTTCCAGGCCAGGCTGGATGGGTTCCTGGGCAGTTGGATCTAGTGAGCTAGTGGCTGGCAGCCCTGTCCACGGCAGGGGGGTTGGAACTGGATGATCTCTGAGGTCCCTTCCAACCCAAGCCATTCTATGATTCTGTGATTCTGTGATTATGCCAGGTATTTGAACATGGACTTTCTTTCACTCCTGCCAAAATCCAAAACACTCATCTACAACAGAATTCCCTGTTTTCAAAATGAATTTTGGATCTTTGCAGATATTTGGTATCTTACAAAAGCAGAATCTTCCTCTCAGGTTTATTTGTTAATTGAGGCTTGTTGTGTTGAGTATTCATACAAATGTATATGTTCAACTATTATAAATGACTAAGCACCAGTTTAAAATATACTTTGTCTTATTACAAAGTTGCTTGGAAGTACAAATTGTAGCTACTGGATGCATATCATTAGGATTGCATGGTTCTGAAGAAAAAATAATGCATCAAACAACATCATTGACTGAATTACAGACAGCTTTACTAAACCAGAGTTCCTCTAAAGCTAAACCAGGAGGCTGGACTGGATGACAATCTGATGTTCCTTCCAACTTGTGTTTTCCCACAGTGGGATCATCCATACGATTTTATGAAGTGTGTGTGAAGTTTTGCTTTGGGTCTCTTTCTACTTTCAGGAGAACGACTTTTTCAGTTGGCTTAAACAGAACTCACAAGGTGTATCCCTACAGACATTCAAAACCAGCCCCGAAGAGCCTTTTTGGTAGCCTAAGATGTGTAATTATCTTTTTGGTGTCTCTCCTACAAAATCCATGCATTGCTATCTAAGGTTTGCTCCTCTCCAACATCTCAAAGTCTTTGTGTGTATGGGTAAGATCTAGCCATGTTCTGGGAAGAGCTGGCTGTTGGGCATGCTCCACTTCAGATCTAACTATCTAGGTCTGGTTAGACTTCTGTCAGGGACTGAATTGAGAGATTCTTACTGAGGACAGTGGATAAATACCAGCTCACAAACTGACCTCAGCCATCCCAAGGACTGAGCCCTTCATCACAGCTCATATGCGACTTTGTTGTATAACTTCCAGGCTCCTTTCTTGATCCACCTTTCGGCCTGAAAAGAACCAAAGTCCATCACAGACCAATTGCTGAAGTACCCTTGCGTGCCCAGGGGATCCTTACTGTTTTTCAGGAGTTTTCAGTTCCTTCTGCTCTGACACGCTCAATAAGCTGGCAGCCCACTGCTCAATTAGACAACACCCTGTTACTCCTTGCTTTCTCACAGCAAATGTTATTCCCCAGTAAAGTTTAGAAAAGCTGCAGTTGCAGTTAAGGCTGTGATGGAGCACAAATACTCTGTCAGCAGGGTTCATGTAATCAGACATTAGTAATAAACAGTACGAGTATGATCAGTCACCATATTGATCCTTGTCTGGTGGTGGCACTGCTAACACTAGAGCAGGAAGTGAGATGTAATTACATCTTATGTGCCAGGTATCTCTGAGATTTCAGAGGGCTGAGCTGGGATGAGGTTTCTCCCTCTCGTCCTCCTCCATGCGAACTTCCTGCTCCTCAGCTGACATGATCTTTCCGGGGAAGTGGGAACCCTTAATTGACTTCATACCTTGGCAGAGACCTTTGAGCAAGATTTGGGTTTCCTCGGAAGTCAGTGAACTGTTTATTGATTTAATGGCTAGATCTTTTGTGTCCTTCAAAGCAAATAAACCTGGATCACTCAGGACTGGATGTGATCCTGGAGTGAAATCCAAGCTGCCCAGAGGCTGAGGACCCCGAACTAGTTTCTCCAAACTGGGATGCTTTCCAAGTTCAGCAAAGCCTCAAACAGAGAGAGCTATCTTGTGCTCCCAGATGCCCTGCTAGAAATACTGCAGGCTCAATGCACTCAGTTGCAGCCACTCTGCTTCCTTTTCATAGTCAAGTAATGCAGCTCCACCCAGGACACCACTGTGCAGAGCAGTAAATGTCCTCATACTGGCATCATAGAATGGCTTGGGATGGAAGGGACCTCAGAGATCATCTAGTTCCAACCCCCCTGCCGTGGACAGGGCTGCCAGCCACTAGCTCACTAGATCCAACTGCCCAGGAACCCATCCAGCCTGGCCTTGAACACAGCCAGGGATGGGGCATCCACAGCTTCTCTGGGCAGCCTGTGCCAGCGCCTCACCACTCTCTCAGGGAAGAATTTCTTCCTGATGTCCAACCTAAACCTCCCCTCTTTCAGTTTTAGCCCATTCCCCCTTGTCCTGCCATTATCCACCCGTGTAAAAAGTCGGTCCCCCTCCTGCCTGTAAGCTCCTTTCAAGTATTGGAAGGCCGCAATGAGGTCTCCCTGGAGCCTTCTCTTTTCCAAGCTGAACAGTCCCAACTCCCTCAACCTTTCCTCACAGGAGAGGTGCTCCAGCCCTCTGATCATTTTGGTGGCCCTCCTCTGGACCCTCTCCAACAGTCCCACATCCTTTCTGTACCGGGGGTCCCAGGCCTGGACACAGCACTCCAGGTGAGGTCTCACAAGGCAGAGCAGAGGGGGACGATCCCCTCCCTCTCCCTGCTGGCCACCCCTCTCTTGATGCAGCCCAGGATGCCATTGGCCTTCCTGGCTGCAAGAGCGCACTGCCGGCTCATGGCCAGCTTTTCGTCGATCACAACGCCCAAGTCCTTCTCTGCAGGGCTGCTCTCAATGAGTTCTTCTCCCAGTCTGTACACACACTTCAGACTGGGATTATACTCAAATAGAAAGTAGAAACACCTGTCTAAATCTTCCTGATCTCTGAAGGGAAAGATCCCACAGACCATCTCAGCCTCATTACTAGGCTAAGTCTAGCTCTTCCCAGTGAGTTCAGACTGGGCAGAAGAGATCTATTCTCTCTCTTGGGATTATTTTGTCTGCTGCAAAAGCTGAACCAGTGACGAGCGCTTCTCTAGAACAAACAAATCCTTCCTTCGCTCCAGCAGCCGGACCACTAACCTTTCTGCACTGTCTGTTTGCTCCCTCCACAAAACGGGCAGTGCCTCCTTCTGCATCCCTGACCTTTCCTCAATGTCTCTCTATTTGTTGCTTCTGTCCTTTTTAAAAAGCCTCTTATTGATGTTTTTAAACTGATGGAGGAACATAAACAAGTAATAAAGAAAGGTTAACAATACTGAATCAATACTGCGGAGAGAAGCGTCAGGGAGATGGAATTGAGGAGGTTGACTGTGAAGGAAAGCAAAAGGCCAAATTTAATCACAGTGCTATTGGCAATTAAATTACATTTTTGATTGATGTTTTTTTTTTCTTCTTGTTTCTTCTTTTACTTTTTTTTTTTTTTTAAAGGAAGAGTTAATGAAAGCACTAACTGGTATTTTGTTTTCAGAAAAAGCAAAACACCTAAATCAGAACTCTGGCCAAAGACCTTTTCATATTCTTGTTCAGAATACAATGAGATATCTCATATTATTATGGCCTTTTCCTAACTGAAAAGGAAAATACACATGATGTTAAACCGGGGGAGTTCTTAAGATCGAGGCTTACATCTGCTACCAAGCACAGAAATGGATACAATGCATTTGCTCACAGGAAAGTTGCTGTAAGTCCTTGTCGCAATTTCCACACCTTCAAAACGGTGTGAGAAGAAAGGACAGATCTCAATTCTGGGTCAGATATCTCCTCTTTAAGTGTTTCAGCACGTCACCATGAATTGCCTAATGACAACATCCAGTGTTTAGTTTGGGGTCATTCTTTCAGTCTGGCATACTTCCTGCCATAATCTCTCATCCTTCTGCTTATAATAATTATTTTTAGTTACTCCTCTTGCTGCCTTTCTTGTGCAGCCATGAAACAAAAGCTCTGCATCATCTCCGATGTTTGTGATCTCACCACTGAAGATGCTTTTGGCAGAATAGAGGACATAAACTTATGCTCACACCTGGCCCTGCTGTCCCTGGGGCTGCCTGTAAAACACAATGTGAAGGGCTGCAACATCATTGCTGTGACCCGACAAGCTGGATGGCTGTGTTTTGGTGCTGTCATCCCCCTTGCATCATCTGTGGGGTGCTCAAGTGAAGGAAAGGCAGACCGTCCTCTGTTTATGGCCATTCTAGGTACTGCTCTTATGTCCAAATTTTCACTATTTGTGACTCCAAGACCTTTCAGCCCTTAGGTGCAAATAATGCAGATTTAAAGAAAATCTTAATTATACTGGGAAACCTTCTGAGAGTTGTTGGCTTGCCACAAAAGATAAAGCTGAGAACTTGTTTATTTGCCACCCACTACTAAGCAGCCTGCCTTTCGTATCAGAATCAGATATCTTCAGCATGAATTTAAATACCAAATGGATTGCAGGTGTTTCATACAACAGAAGTCAGAATTTTTACAGTGATATGGAATGTGTTCCTTTGCTAGGTTTTGCTACCTTTGCTACCCTAACTGGTAGGGTGGGAATTTGGAAGCAACACTGCTGGATGTAAAATACAGTTAAGCCTCCTGCAGCATGTTCTGTTAAGAACACTTTTTCAAAACAAATGAAAGCATGAGATGATTTAAAAATGCCAGTAGTCCCACAGTTTCATCCCTTGGTTTAGGGATGACATGTTCCTGTGTCCAGTTCTGTTGAACTGCTTTGAATTGGGTGAGGGGAAAGACAGGTTGGAGGGGGGCACACGACACATGACAATGTCATTTGGTAGCGGTGAGGCTGCATCTCCCTGTACTAAATATGAACTGGAAAATGCAGGCTCATTGTTTGTTTGGGAGCAGGGCTGTTGTTTTGCAGAGCTTTGCATTTTTTATTTTCTCCTTGCTAATGAACTTGTGCAGTAGCCTCCTCAGAAAGGCATTCAAAGGCTTAGATGCTAATGAGCAGGTCTCTCATTATGGCAGGCAAAGCCACATAATGGGAACAAGAAAAAGAATTAGTTAGCATAAACAAGGGAAGGATAGTGGGAATGAGGACAGTGTTTGTCACAACTAATGTTGTGGCCAACCAGAAGCAGCTTTGAATCAGAGGTTGCCAAGTTTAGTTTGTGTGCTGCCTGTGGTCTCCAGATTTCAGATGGAAGATGCCAAATATGAAAAGAATGAGAGATCCATTGACCAATCTCTGTTTTCTATAACAGGAAAGTGTTACTTGCTTGTACCCTACCAGCTGGCATTCACTTGACTTCTCCCTTGTCTTGACAAACTTTCCCTTCTTCCTAGGGAATTGATGAGTTTGTTTCTCTGCTCAGTAGCAGCAGTCTCCACGGGCAGGGCAAAACCATTTAATCGGTTTCCTTCCTTGGACTTAGGGCAAGCATGTCAGCTGGCTGCACCAACAGGTGCTGCCACATTGACTTCTTTAATATTCCTTCTACTTTCACAGCCTGGCCACGTAATTAACAGGAGAGGAGGGGCAGGCAGGGGCTGCTGCAAACACCAGCAACCTGGAGAGCTGTCGGATTTGTATTTGTTTTCACTTTCCTTTTTTTTTTCTTCCTCCACTACAGGTCATTCGAGGCAAGGCACCAACTGTTGTACTGTGCATTGCACAACAGTCTGTAGGAGAGGGTGGACCTTGGTGACATCACACCACGCGCTGGCCCAAGGAATGGCTCAGACTGAGCATGTTCCCATAACTCTTTGTCTCAGTTAGAACCATGAACACAGGAATACTGCTGTCTTTTTTTAACAACCATTTGCTTTTATACAATGCCTTCCTGAGGTCTCCCCTGAAGAGAGATTGCTTTGGAAAAATAATGCACAGGGCATGCACAGATCAGGAAGAAAATGGCGCTGCTGTGTTTGAGGCATCTTTATGGCAGAGACGCTCAGCTCCTCCACTGAAGTGAACAGAAGTTCCTTCTGTTCTGAAGAATTTGTACTGGGGAAAGGCAGAGGAGGACAGCCTCATGTTTGATCTCCTTCAAGAAGGAAAATGTTCCATTTCCAAATTTGGCATCATTCTTCCCTAACTCTTGCTTTTGATACATGGTAGATTTATGCAATTCCTTTAAATATTTACTGGCATAACCCATGCCACAAAGATGCATTATTACTTTTTAACCAACATTAAAGTTTAAAAAACAGAATAAAAGCCTTGCCTCATACCAGAAGAAATTGTCCATCAGACAAACCGGAAATGCACCTTGTCATCTGTCTACAAAAACAAAGGCTTAAAATCCTGTCTAAAAAAAAAAAAAAAAAAAAAAAAAAAACAAAAAAGCTGTTTTT
>VXAV01002398.1:203058-216471 GCA_013399715.1 Alectura lathami | reverse complement strand
GGCACAGTGGACACTGCACACCCAGCTCAGCAATCAACTAAGTACAATCAGTTGCAGTTACCAACTCTCTCAGTATTTATTACATGATCAGTGGTGCATTGGAAACCAAAAGTAAAAATCAATTGGAGCACTACTATCAACCAAGAAAAAAATTGCTAGGTTTGTTACTATTGACAGGCCCACAGTGACACAGTAGAAAATGCCACATCAGAAAGAGCTATAAAGAATCAGTCCTGCCTCAGAGGACGGAAAGGACTTGAATCTCGTAAAACCTGCCCAAAATCTATTTTTTTTTAATATTTTTTTTTTTTTTTTTTACAATTTCATTGCAAAACACAGTTTACCATGCTAAGGACTGTGAAAGTTCTCAGGGACTTGTTTTCCCTTGCTCAGGGAACTGAGAAAGTGAAAACATTATTTCTTCTTCCTTCTTCCAAAAGAAGTTAGCTGGGACTACTGGAATAATATCCTTGAAAGCCAGGCAGTTAGATAGATAGTCAGATAGGCCTCCAGGCATATTCCCTGGGGGAATGGAAGTTTGANGTTGACTGTTGGAAGGTGGCCAATTGTTTTTTTCTAATGCCCTTAAAAGAACTCTATGCTACGCATTCCACACCACTAAAATAAGGAAAATTCAAGGATTTTTCTGTTCCTTAAAGCACAGAGGAGAGAGAAAGAAGATACCTTCAGAAGATGCTATATAAAATGCCACCTCTTTGTGCTAACATTTCTGCTGTTGGTTGTGTCAGAGATTGGAAGCAGTAGAAACAATCTCAAATTTCATCAGTTTGGTAGACCTGTGCTGATTTTATTGCAGTCAAGTTCAGCCCGCACATGACTTGTGCTTCTGGCTTAATTTGGCATTCTCCTAACCAGCAACCAGTCAGGACATATTTACATGTCTAGCAGCAGGTAGTAAATATCATGATGTTCTCAATTTTTTCTAGTCTCTCTTTCTAACTTTCAAACATGCCTTACAGGTCACCAGAAGACATTATTAATAATACAGGGAATTCACACATTGCTTTTATATGGTTGTAAATCAAATGACTTGGTCAGCAGTGAAAGGGCTAACTACAATAATTTTTTGTGACTCACCAGTACCACTGTACAAATAGTGCAGCCATGAAAAAGGGAACTCTCCTACCATAAATTTCCTCACCCAAAATGCTGAGGTAAAAAACAGCAGCTGCTTTAGGCTCTCTGCCACCAATGCAGAAAGGAGCATGACTCCCAAGTACTTTCATATAGAGCTCAAGTGCCAAGAATACTCTGGAGGTGTGTGGAATGTGGACACGAGAACATGTCTTGAGATGGTAGAAGACTTTGTTTTGCTTCCAAAGAATGCAATGGGAGAGTGATAGTCTTCTGACATTTGAGAGGAAAGGTGAGAAAAGCTCCTCAGAGTTGTGAGGAACAGAGCCTTCAGGTACTTCAGAGACTTAGGGTAAAAAAGAAACTGAGCATACATACACACACACCTAATCCTGCTGTGCCTCCTAGCACAACACAGGTGTCTACAACATCCCACCGCACATCCCAGAGCATGATCATGGTCACACGTGCTCCTGTCCCAGGGCACACACATACACACAGACTGTCCCATTATCACACTATTATCCACCCTGCATACACGCACAGGGTGTGCTATACGCTCAGACTCCCAGAGAAGAAAGAATCCTTATAAAGCTGATTTCCCCAGTTTTCCCTCTGCTTCATTTTCTATCCGGACCTGCTCAACAAGCATCTCTGACAGCACAGTGTTTAACATACTGCTGAGTCTACAACCTGATGGACTTATAACAAGGAGTCTGTGTGCAAACCAGCAAGGCACCGATTCTATAAATTTGTGAAATTAAAAATTCATGTAGGCCCATGCTCCCCCACAACCTTTCCCTGTAAGCAGTAGTGCTGTATTCAGGCCAGGATCACCATTAATCAGAAAAGTACATACTGCTAATGGACCTCTGCATCACTGAGAGCTAGAGGAAAGCTTTTGTTTTCAACTCCTTTCAACCTTCCATTCATAATTGTTGCATACTCTCAGTGAGCTAAAATACTTGCTTTCTGTTCCAAAAAACAGTCAAGCTGAGGACACTCTGGGAATCTAACTTACTCCTGAATTTTGGCAGTTCCATCTGCTTGGGACAGAGCAGATTAGGAACTCACAAGTTGAAGAGCTTTGGGCAAAGCAAAACTCGTGGTTTTAGCCATCTCTGCCCTCTTTCTCCCTCCCCATCCAATTTATAATGCATTACATTCTCAGACAGATTTTTAAAAGTCAGGGTCTTTCCAGCCCTGGAGCACAGCACAAGGCTGGTGGATGCTATGCTCAAGGTTTCATTAAGGCTCAGGATGCTTAAGTAGTATGAGAGTTTGTTTTATGAGCTGTAGCAGCATAACACAATGTGGAGTATGCCAATGCAAAGTGGATTACCACGCTCCACACCACACGCCTGCAGTCAAAATATGCAGATCCTTCTTCTTATTGACTGATCCCTGACCACAGATCCAAAGACATTAGCCCAAACCTAAGAAATTATCTCACCAAGATGAAAAGAAAAACACAGCTTACCCCGGCCCATAAAAAAACTGGAGAGAGAAACATATAGTTGGAATTTGGACAGGAAAAGCTCTAGTTTCCCAGTTTGGAGGTTTACAAACTATTTATGTCCAGATTTTTATGTTTCTAATACAATCCTGTCACTAGGCAGCAGGATGTAGGCACATAGACAATTTAACACAGTAAGTAGTGTACTGAATACAAAATCCCTGCTAAGAAGCTCCATCTGCCTAAAATATATTCTCAATAAGGTAGCCCTTCAGCTACCAGGCCATTCTTATCCCATATTTTGTTTGATAGCTTGCAGTAGCAAAGTGCCATGGGCCAGCACATGTCCTGCCTGCTGCCTAGAAGCAAAAAGTGTTTATTAACATCTGGCAAAGATAATCTCAGCATAGATTCCCCCAAAGGCATTTTGATGTTTAACACAAACCTTTCTGGCATCAAGTCTCCTTCCCTTAACATAATGACACCTGTTCCTCTGCAAGACTAAGTTACTTGCTTTGCAAAACACAAATGAGATCCTACTGCACTACAGCAGTTTGTAAGATGGATGTAGACTGTGTGAAGACATCAATCATGTTTTTTACTAGCTGAGCACACAGGGTTTCCATTTTCTGGTCTGTGGTTCAAACAAATCTGCTGAAGCAGGTCACAGCTTGATTTCTGAGCTCTTGTTGAGTTTTCAAAGCACTGTGGTGGAAGGGAAAGGCGTGGACTTCTGTCTGTATTTGAGAATTAGGGAGCAATACTACTCTAAGCGTTAGGCCAGCACAACTCTACACCTGCAATCCAGGCACTGCTCTGCCTAGATTTCCTGTAAACTACCCAGTGTCTCCTCCTCCCATCCTCCACAGTTTTTCAACTTACCTCTTGAATTTGTAGATTAAAAAAACAGCCAAGCCTACAAACACCACAGACAACAACATCAACATTGCGGAACTGCTGTGACCCGTGCTGGAATCAACGAGGGGTGCTGCAGGAGGAAAGGCAGAGCATTACATTTGCAAGATACTATTAGCAAACAGAACTGCCAGAGAATTGAGCTCAACCCTGTCTTTGTCACATCTGCTTTATTATCACCACTGCATGGTGCATGCTGTTTCCAGGAAGACCAATCAGCAGAAAATTAATTGACTCTCATGTCCTTTGAAAGCCACATTCCTTTTTCAAGACAATGCAATCTAACTTCTCCCAGTGAAAAGGCACAGCAAGCCATGCTCAGCTGAATGGCTGATCATTCCTGTGTTAACACTCTGGGCTATTTCATTTTAGGTTTTTCCATGGACAGAGGTGGAAATGAAATTTATGAAGGGTGGCTTAATACACATCTATTCTCCTTTGGAGAAGCAATCTTAGAGTATCCACGTACAGCGTGACTCCCATCTTTCAAGGATATGTCTGCATCACTTGTGAAAGGGACCTGGTCTTTCAAGAAGACTCAAGGCTCCTCCTTTCTGTTGAACCTTACAGACCAACCCGTTAATTTGTAACTGAATCATTTCCATAATGTAAAGGAGCCCAAATCAATAATCTTGGATCCAAGCAGGAACTACATTTTGGACCTTTGATCCGTCCATCCTTGGCATTTTTGATGAGGCTTGTTTGTGCAGCTATTTCCATAGCTCATTGGAGCAGACTGTTGTAATGGACTGGGCACTGTGCTGAGAATCAAGAGTCTGTTGAGAAGTCAGTAACAATGTGCAGATGATTTTAAGTAGCATCTGATCATTTCTCACTACAAAAATATTTTTTTTTTCCAATTGTTCTCTATTTTTTTTTCTGTCACCTAGAAAATAGGGACAAATTCTGTGCAAATAGAACCACTTCTGGTTTCAGCAGCAAATTTTCACATCTAGGAATTTGATCCTAAGAGTATTACTCTTCCACCACTTCTACAGGCTCTTTCCTGGAAAAGAACTGACTCATATTTCACTTAACTCAAAAAAAAAAAAACTATGGGAATGGTCATGAAACAAAATGCAGATGCAGAACCCCCACTTGCAGTGTCTGACTAGAACAAACCCAGATCCTACACCTGCATACTGTTGATATTTGGATCTCATTCCCAGTTTTGCAAATTAAGTCATTCCAGACTATTCCTATTAAGGTCTAACTGTCACCTCCAAACAACAGTCAGAAAGTGAAGGTACAAAGGCATTACCTGCAGCACAGGACATGAGCCTCATTTTAGCCCAGATCTTGGCTCTCTGAGAGTCTCAGATAAAAGGAAGCTAAAATGCATTATCCTAGGACATGAATCTCACTTTTTCAGAGAGGCTATCATTGATGTCACATGCACATGATCCCACATTTCAGATAACTGCAAAGGCAGTCATAAAAAGCAAGGGCAAAATAAATCCTTCGTCTCCTTTACAGTCATCACTGTCTCAGCAATAACTGAAAGCTTCATTTTAGGCCGGATGAAATTCTCAGCTGTAGCTGAGAACTTCACACTAGGGTGGTCTGAAGCAAGTGCGATGAGGAAGCTTAATGCAACTATTTGATAATAAGTGACAATGGAGATAGGTAACACTAAAATTTAAATGGGTTCTAATATGTGGAAGTCAATATTCAAGCCTAGATCTTTTCATGACTATTTTGCCCACATAAATCTTCTTGGCTAGTCATAACATTAACTATCCCTCTACAACAAGAATTTGATCCAATATCCATGAAGGTTAGTAAGAATTCGTTCCCACTTAATTCTACAGGTGCTCAATAAGAGTTTAACAGGAGACCATTCAGCTGATGTTCTAAAAGAGCTGAAAAACATCAATGTGCTAGTCAATTAAGCCACAGGGAATGCTTAAATGGTACTTTTAATACTTGAACAAACTGGTGCATGAAGATGCCACTGCTTGATTCTGTTTGCAACACTTCCTCCTGTCACAATATGATCAGTCTCAAGCAACCCAGTAGCATATACCAAACTGTGAGTGCTCTGATGCAGACCCATTCTCCTGGAGCTGTATGAATCCTCGAAAGAACCACAGCTATGCCTTTAACTCCACACTCACCTAATGTTAACTGAGTGACGTACACAACGACTTCAACACCAGGCTTCAGTTCAAATTGGACCAGGTTCTGGTTGAGAGCATTAAAAAGTATTTCAACAACCTGAGGAAATAATAAGAGATTCAGGTAGTTAAAATATACAAGAGAGCCAGCTTTGGAGAGCATTCAGGAACACAGGCAGCCTATGAATGGTGACTAACATCTCTTACTGTCTTCAAGAAGAGGAAGAAGAAAGCAGGGAAAGCAGGGAATTGTCCTTTGATTCAGGACAAGCCTAGTCATGTAGTAGTCATGTCCCATTTTAATAGGTTGTGGGGATGCTATAATTCAGTTTTGAATATTAATGTCAACATTGTTATATTTCCCCTTCATTTAGATGAGGGGTCTTGGAGTGGAGGTTACTCACTGCTCAGCAACCCAACTATGATGTATTATTTGGTTGCCTCACAGCATATACTTGGCAAGTCACACTGGAGCCTGAGCTTGTTAATGTGTGGGTTCCAAAGACTAATTCTGATAGCCAGGGCAGAACTCCTCAAGCAGGAGTCATCAGTAGGTTCCAAAGTACAACCAGGTAGACTGCCAAATAAAGTTAGAGCACTAGAGCTTCAGCTCATTATCAGCTAGGTCAGAAACCCAGAGATATCTGCATAACACTGATATATGGAACACTTTTAGAACTGTGTGTTCAGAGGGAATTCTGATATGAGTAGATCCAACTGAATAGGACAGAAACAATTCCAAGAAAATCCTTCCAAGGAAGGAAGGGTCTTCTGCTATGCATCTCTTAGGCACACTTAATAACATGAATTTAAGAATGCAGCTTTGCTAGCTTTCCAAGACAAATGAACTACCCTGAAGGGGCTGACTTTGCTCAGTGGGTGACAACAGTTCCCATAGAATTCAGGAATCCTTTGAATTATTCAATGTTTGATCACAGAAGAGTTACTCCTATAGGTGCTTTCAGACGGGCTCACACATAGCTTCTACACAGCAGAAATGGTGCACACAAGAACATTAGCTAGAGCTAAGCAGCTTTTTCAGCACTACTTCACTCCTTTGCCTTCATAGACTTAATCATTTGGTAATTCTAGCATAAAAAGCTTCAGAAGACTAGTGCTGTTGTTCCTAGCTCTTCCCTTGCCCGTATATCACTGTAGCTATTCATCACTGTAATTACCTATTTATCTAAATGGATGGATATTGTAACTTCCAAATATAGTTTGCACACGCCATGCGCTGCTGCAGAATAAAGAGGTCTTGTTCCAGTGATATACGAGCTGAAGAGCTTGATTTATTTTTAGTAAACCCTGGTATATTATCTTGCTGCTTTGGCCTCTGTCGATTAGCATTCCTCCAGGGAGTGAAGGGAGTACATATTCAAGTTTCCTTTGGCCATAACTACTGTAATAAGGACACACCAGTGATCTAGGAAGAACCACTGCTGGTAGACTGAGACATATCTCAGTGAGGTGCTTGCAAAGCCCATTTTCCCTGTGAAAGTCATTCCCTTTGACAGCATAAAATATACTGCCACAGCCCAAAATGCATCCAGCTCCATCACACTTATTGCAAAACATTTCCAATGCCAAAAATGCTAAGAGACCCATCCGCAAATGGTATGATGGGAATGACTGGTCTGTGAATCCTTCTTTCCTTACCTGCTCCAGATCACCCTCACTGCTTTTCCTCCTCTCTGTTGTGTTTTTACAAGGCAATACGAAGAGCTCAGCAGAAGTAGGCAGCCCAGGAAATACTGCTACCAAGATCTGTTCATCAGGGATACCAGTCACCTAGAACAAGTAAAAAAGAGGTCTCCAGCTGCTCTTCTGTTGCTGAGTTTTCCATTCCCTATGGGAAACTCCCCTCAAATTGTATTTGATAGTTCTGCTGTAGGTGTTGTGTCCCTCATGAACTGTTCTGCTCATTTGGTGAGTCTTGAAATAGAGGATCCATTAATTACACACTGTCATTTCTAGAAGTAAATGTAGGGTTGATAACATCCATGGGCCCAAAGGATCTCAACCCAGAGTTCAAAGTCCAAACCTATGGGCTTGACTCTCACAACCGTCTTTAGCATGACCTGCCCACTAAGGCTGCTGCCCTTTCTCTCCAGATGTGCATCCTCAGTATGGCAGGGAGCTCTTCCTCCCTCAGAAACTCTCTGCTATGTGAGGTTAACCCCATGAGCTACCTGGTCCTACTCCAAGCTCCTTGGCCTCATTCCTGAAATAAAATGTATCCATGGGGCATCCCATTCCTGGTGGCCTGTGCTATACGCATAAATTGTAGGTTGCAACCAGTCACCAAAGGATATATGAACAAGCGTTCCTACATGCTTTCTATTGTTGTCTGTTACCATTAGTTATTACAAAATAATTCATTTATTTTTTCTGCAGACTTGACTTGAATACAGTAAAAGAGAAGACCAGTTGAAACAAATGAAATAAGTGTTTACGCAGGATGAGAAAACAATCAGGGAAACTCTCATAAACTGTGAATTTTGAGTGGGCTGCACATGAGAAAAGCTGAGCAGGAATGCACTTTCCTTGTAAAAATAATCAGCCACCATTTGTAAGAACAGCTGTAGCTGAAGCAAAAAAAAAAAAAAAAAAAAAAAAAAAAAAAAATTTTTTGGANTTTAGAAAAAAAGGCAAGATATATTTTTGGTAGAAAGTAAAAACCACAAAGACTTGCTCAAATCTATGTCTTGATTTCACACAAAACAGAAGTCCCTGGCTATTTGATATCATAAATTATTCTGTCCCCTTTCCTGCAAGAATTTCAGTGCTAGTTTACATATTCTAATTAACCCCAAAGGAAGATTCAGTATCTTCCTCCCCAGAAGCTTCTCTTTGTCCTGTATTTCAAGAGGTAAGTTTATTTTCATTTTATGCCCCAGCTGGAAACGAAGTAGAGCTTTATAACGTTCACTAGTTGCTACACTTGATTCCATTAGAAGACTGAGTATCAAGAATAGACAAAAATATCTTCCTCATGCATCTAACATTAGTACATCTGTCTGTCTTGCGGGATGGCGTGGATCAGCTGTTAAACAGCACACAGTAACACTACCCAAATGTCTGGAGCAAAACCAGCGTAACCTGTAATATCAATTTGGCAAAATAAGAATAATAGCGATGCTATTATAATCAGGAATTTGTAAAGTCCTCAGGGATATTAAAAGCTGAAAAATGCCATAGAAACATTAACAAAAGTAATTACAATATTTCTACAAAATTCCCAATATAGTTTGCCTCTATAAAAAGATTCAGCATATTAAGAAGCACTTGATTTAAAATGATAGCTTCATTACTGTGTGCTTCCCACTCTTTCAAGCTAGCACATTGAAAAAGCCTGCATGCTTTAACAGCCTAATCTATGTTTGAGCACAAGAGGTAGAAACAGAAGGTCACCTGTGCTAGAGCTCTCCTGATGACTTTGCCAATATCTTGTCTCCATTCAGGGATGTCAGGGTTGTGGTAGTCCAAGTTAGGAGAAAATGAGAGGAGTTGAGACTGGAAATACTCTGCAATAGAAGAACAGTATTGATGAGAAGATTAAATGGACAGCATTCAGGAAAAAGTCAAGAGTGTGGAAGTAAACTGAAAAACTATTATTTAAAGCAGCTTAAAAAAAAAAAAAAAAAAAAAAAGAGATGAAAGGGTGAAGGAAGAAAAAGGTCTGGCTAACAGCAAGCAGGACAGAAAACTTGCAGGGCAATAATGTTCTTAAAAAGGAAAATTTGTCCTAACGTCAGCTTGTCTCTTCTCACAGAAATGGAAACAAGAATGAGGGAAGTAAGAAGATGCCTTCCCTTCATGATGGCCTTAGGCCACCCAGGCCTAAGTAATTTTGCCACTCAACTTCATCAGATTCTGCTTACAAGAAAGTTGACTAGTAAATAAAATGGCATCTGCCTGAAATTTGGAAGGTCTGTGCAATTACACGCACTGTGGTCTGCAGAGAAAACACTTACTGTAAGTAATATGTTTTCAAAAGTAGGCATTATCTGTTTTCTTTCCTGGAGGGAAGCCACGAATGGTTAATTCCCCAGTAAATCAGAGCCCAGTGGTGCTAATGGCAGGGTAATCAAGCAATGGCTATTCATGAAAGGCTTTGAAATTACTTCCTAATTGACTGATTGCAGGGAGGAAGAGAAACTTCCCAGACTTCAAATATAGACCAATTTAAAATTTTCTCCAATTCCATCTCTCCCCTCTAGTGTCACTATAGTCCAAGCCTAGAACACTTCTGACAAACACGCACAACGGATTTAGGTGAGTGGAAGAGACAGATTCAGGATGGGAATCACACTCAGATACATGTTATTAGGGCAGAAGACTCTGTTTCTTGAAGCCCCTGATCTGCAGACACTTCAGGTAAGTACCATTAATCGTTTTTAAGAAGGCACCAGTTTTAGATCAAGTTAAACCAGCAAGAGTATAAATGAGGAAATCCATTGAATAGCAGGGACGTGCCAGCACAGCAATGATCTTGCATCTTTTGCAAGTTCTCTTCTTTCTTTTTAGATGTTGCAATATATTTTTAAATAAAACAGGCATAAAAGAGTAGGCAATTTCTCTCAAGTTCTGAAGGCTGAACCCAGAGCCTGACATACAGCTTTTGACTTTTGAAGTCTCAGTACCACGTCTGACTTATTTTTTTTTTACTAAATTATGTGCTGTTAGCCACAATCTGAGAAAACCCTCAGTAAATCTCCTCCACCGCTAACACCGCAAAGCTGTACTCCTTCCTAGAGCCATAATCATTTAACACAGGGCACAAATGGGGATTGGTAATGCAAATTTACCAGAGCATGTTTGTCAAAGGTGTCTCTTGTTTATGTATTTAGACTTGAACTGATCACCAGATTTCGGCTCTGGAAGGACTCAACCAGCTCAGTCTGCAGCATGGCACTGTGTATAGGACTATTTGGACATTCCCACTTGATGAATTCCTCTGTGATAAAGCCCCAAGCTTTGAATCTTTTACAGAGAACAGCAACATTTCTTACAGGGTGTTTGGAAATAGAGAGTGAGGAACACATTGTGGGATCTCCTGGGACCTTTACTTTGCAAATACAAAGACCAAGATCACCTAGGGGACCCTTCTCAGATATACCTGATTCAAATTTATTCCAGACACTAGTGGAAAGCTGTAAATTTTCATTAACTATACACTGCATTTTGCAATGCCCGGAATGATCAAGAGGTTTCCTTACATTTGCTAACAGTGAGTTTGGGTATTTCTAAATTACATCAACAAATTAATAAAAACCCATTGCATTTCACAACCAGGCAGTCAATAAATATCTATTTAGCTGGTGGTTAAATCTGAACATACAGCTTTCAAGTCACCAGCAGCACATTTATTTATCTTTAATTACAGAAACAAGACACACACAGTTCAACCACACGGTGCAACCTGTTATTTGAAGCCCAAGTTTCTCAATAAAACTTGCTGTTTAAAGAAATGCTTGTCCTCAAATGCTGGATGCCTTACAACTAGACAAGGAAAACGAAGACTAGCCCAAGATAAAATTCTTCTTTGGAGAAATCTCTCAGGAGAAAGTCCTGTCCAGAACTGCTGAAAGAGCCCTTCCAAGTCAGCCTTTGTGGAGCCCCAAAGTGGGAGCCAAAGTTGAGCCCCATAGTCAGCTAAAAGGTGCTTTTGGGTGCTGACGTACAGGTACAGCACAAACATACCAAACATGACCCACAGGAAAGTCCAGTGAACACACTCAAACCTCCAACTGGGGTATGGAAGATGGACAGAGATACCAACAACAAAGCCATTTCTGCCCCATGTCTTCCAGACCCCTCCCCTTTACCCTTTACACAGTCACTGTATAAAGAGAGATACTTTAATGATGCATCATGCCTGCTTCTTTGCACAGCTAGGAAGTAGAGGGAACACACTCTAGCTACACCCGTAGGTGTTCTTTTAATTTGAGGTGTTCCCAGTGAGGAAGGCAATGAGGTGATGAAAAGCCAGCCACTTTACCACAGCGCTGAGTTTACAGATGGGGCTAGCTGCTCCATTCAGTTCACTTCTGCATTTAGTGACAGACAAATCTGATCTACTTCGCTCACAGTTTACAAACATTTTACTTCAGAGGTCCCTCCAGGCACTGGGGAGTTCAGAGTTCATTTGGTTCAACAATGACTGCCTGTGCTTCGCTTCTAGATGCTCCCTGAGACCTGAGTGTAAAAGGATGAGGGTACCGTGCACTGCGATCTCCTTGGTGTCTTGGATGAGGGTGTTGCCCGCAGCAACCTGCACAGTGACAGTGTTCATCCCCTCCACAGTGAAGATGTAAGAGATGCTGCTCTCCAGGGTGATGAGGGGCTGCAAGAGGCAAACACAGTGAAACCAAAATCAGGATGCAATTAACTCAGCCACAACAGGCAGCTAAAATAATACAGTAGGCCACACTATCCTTCCTCTCCTGACTGATATAGAGCTTGCATGTTCTGCTAAGTCCTAAAAACATGTTATCCAAACACCACCCAGTAAGACCATCCCACAGGCTAAGCTTTCTCCCATTTCACTAAACACCTCCTGAAAAATTATTCCACTCAACCACAACCCATTATGCTATGAGAACATTCAGCAATTGCAGAATTAGTGCTGCAGAATACAGTGTTGTACACGCACAAGCATGAACACTCAGTACTGTTGCTTTTTCAGCTGTGCGAAATACAGGGTCCAACTCAAATCAGCATTTGATTATAAGCCAAAGACACAATGCTTCTACAAACAATCCATATTGTTCATATTCAGGACCAGCCCCCTCTCTTATGAGTGTAAATCCATGCACCTGTTTCACAGCAGCTCTGCTCAGGACAGAGCAGTGGCACAAAATTTCGTCCTGTCCATGTTTCAAGCCTGTAAGGCATAAGCTAGCTCTAAGTGTAAGCTGGCAAGCCACGTTAAGAAGGCTTAAAACATAGCAGAACACCTACAGACACTGCTGTCCGAATGCAGCTGGATGGCTTCCAGAATAAAGTTGACCTGTATTTGGCTAGCTTGGAGCTGTGGCAGAGCAGACTGACTTTATCTACATCTTCTCAAACAAAAACGTCCTTGACAGCGCTACAGCTCTCCCCTTTGCACAGGAAACTCTTATACTGATACACATCTAGATGAGAAAAGTGCACCACATTCAGGGAAAAAGATTAATGTATTGAAAATCGAATGTCTAGCCATCATAGTGCCTTTGAGCTGACAGCTGGTCTATAGACAAATCTCTTGGTTTGGATTAAACCGTTATAATAGAAATAGTGATACAGTCTCCATTGCAAAAGCACTTAGAGGTCTAAGAGCACAGATAAAACAATTGTGCCATTACAATCGCCCCTTCTCCAAACTGCCAGATTGTTTCCAGAGGAAAAAGAAAAAAATAAACCCTAAGCCTTCACCTTCCAGCTCTCACACTTCATCCCATCCGACTGCTAATTTGCCTGCATTTCACAACAGTGGTCATACATGTCATTTTCCTGGAAAAATCAGTTTCTACTGGCGTAGCCTAGATTGGCAAAAACATTACTCCCCCAAAGAACGCCACCTTCCTTTGACCCTCCCAACTATTAGCTGATAACGCAATAGAAAAAAAAGCCTGTTTGATCACAGGGAACTCACAGACCAAGTGAGCAAGGATGGAAGCTTGGGATAACCCTGGAGTCATAGCTAGAGATACACATCCTGGACAAGCAGAATTGACCTACATTAAACTGCAGTGATATTAGCAATATTCTTGGAGATTACAGGTTGTGATTATGTGCAAAACCAGATAAGAGGAACCAATCTGGCCTTTAAAATTATCACTT
>VXAV01002398.1:189664-203033 GCA_013399715.1 Alectura lathami | reverse complement strand
ATGTTTTTCTTTTTTTTTTTTTTTTTTTTTTTTTTTCCTGTGTGTGTGTGTGCATGCTAGACATTCCATTACCATGGCTGATTTCATCTCCATCATGGAGTTTTAACATTCAGTCAACTCCTTAATTTTAATTCAAGCACCAAGGCCTGGAAACTAACTCTAAATTAAATCAAGTAGTTTAAAGTTCATTTGCTCAAACCTATTAGACAGCTGGACACGTTTATTAAACTGGACCTGTGTTAATTCAACCAAATTGGCCTTTGGGTATACTGCAAGAATTAGTACAGTAGAAATGCAGTACAATGATTCCAGCAGGTTGTTGAGGGCAGCAGAAACGCTTCAGCCAGGTCATATGAGTGTAAGACATTTGCCTGTGCAGCAGCATAGAGTACCTTAGTGAGACTGTACAATGACACAACACACATCTGATTCTGTCTGGAATGTCTACGGGCTGAACAGGCACAGAAATTGCCATCCTTCAGCGCTGGAATCAGAGTGCATCACCTAACAACGCCAGACAGTCTCTGTGCATGGTATTATACATCACATCCCATAATTCACACACAAGTGAGTGTCCCCAGACCCCAGCTTTAACCTGTACTAAAAGCACCACAGTTTGCCCGTGAGCAGGCATGGATCCGAGATGTATGCCAAATATCCCAGGAGTTCTGATGCGATGCAGAGACGATGTAGCTGGAGAGAACGCTTTGCAAAGAATGAAAGGTGCACTGGATCTTTGACTTGTCTGCAGGTAAGCAGCACCATCTGTATGAACCCATACTTCAGCATAATTCAGTAACATACACAATCATTCCAAGGTGTTATCAGGTTCAGCTATTCCACGTAAAGCTATGGCCAAAGCATTCATCCCAGACACATCTGTAATCACCTACACGCTATTGCCTATGGGTTTGAAATTTGAGATAGATGGTAATACAGGTAAGAGATCATATTCACAGCATAAGTCCAAGCACCATGAGAGATGAATGGAAAACTTTAGCAAACAACATTTGTTTACTCTACCTTTTCTACACTACTTTCTATTTCAAAAAATCCTTTTAAGGCCCCATTCACAACCAACTTCTATATTAAGGACAAAAGTTGTGGCAGGAAAACTAAGACACTTAGATGCACTGCAGAGCCTAAGCAGATAATCAAGTTACCAGTGCCTAAACTGTCTCAGATGTATCTTACTGGCTGTCCATGTGTGAGCACTAAGCCTAAAATAACCGAACTGAAATGTGATTTTGCATCCTCCCTTCTTTCAGCGCCGTATGAGCTATGTGGATTTACTCAGTACTTGTCATGAGCATGTGTGCTTGTGGGTGGTTGTCAGAGCTCAGCTAGGGCACAGCAGCTTGCCAAGTTGTAGTAACTATTTTCTGTTCTTGTGGTGCCTCAATTATGATTCCACAAAAACAGGCAAGTTCTCACAGCGTGCTTCCTAACTTCATGTAAAATCCCAGTAGATACAGCCCTTAGTGTTTTTTTTTTTTCCTCTTTCTGCTATTGGTAGTCAGAACAAGAGATTAAAACACAAGCAGTTTTGTCATAGTGAAAATAAAATACTTTTCTACTATTTTTTCTCAGGTTCCCTATTTCATGTAAAATCCCCATTTTTCCTACTGTGATCCCACCTCAGTGCCCACCTTCAATTGCAACTCAACAAAGCAGAAAATGACTTGACTTAAGCTGCTATTTGTAAATAAAAGCAGATATTAAATTGAAAATTATTGGCTATACATTTTAAAACATAATAATGGAGGATAGTGCCTGTGCCAGCTCTCTCACTCCTAAAGCCTGCATCAAAAGCTCTAACTAATAAGCAATTCTCTCTCCATTAGAAAGCATGACCACAACTTGTAGTTTCACTTACTTTAATCGTTGATTAAAAAAAAAAAAAAATACCAATACCTGGAAAATTAACTACAAAGAAGCCTCACCTCTGTCTCTAAAATATATCCAGGCTGTGAACAACAGTTGCAAACAGATACAAACAATTCCTTAAGCTTTCAGCTTGAAATTCAAGATACATCTGGTTATGTGAACACCAACAGCTTTAAAGAATTGTGCTGGAATGTAGTGTTATATAGCACATACTGGCACATAATGGAAACACCCACGGTTGTTTGAACACCAGCAGTTTTTACATAGTGTTGTAAACCAGTATTA
This sequence comes from Alectura lathami, assembly GCA_013399715.1. Classification (NCBI taxonomy): domain Eukaryota; kingdom Metazoa; phylum Chordata; class Aves; order Galliformes; family Megapodiidae; genus Alectura; species Alectura lathami. The sequence goes on along the minus strand of VXAV01002398.1, from coordinate 200,861 downwards.
TCCCATACATAGAGTTATACAATTCAGTTAAGTTACAAGTGAACTCTGGAAATAACAGTGGTCTTCAGAGCTCAGTACGGCTGATAACAACCAGGTGTAAAAAAGTAATCACTTCTAAGAACTACATGAGACAGGATGAAACAAATTCACAAAGCTGAAGTTCAGATAATGACAACCTTTTGTAGAAAAGAAAAAAAGAGAAAAATAGCACAAAGTAAGCAAAGACAAGAAGTTTTCTCTAGGGCTGAGGAAGTTCCCTGCCTGGCACAACAAGCTTTGGGAGTAAAAGTGAGCCAAAGTGCAACTGTACCTTGGTGCTGTTACCAAACCACCAGAAGTAGGTAAGTGTGCCTGCTTGGCTGGGCCAAACTACTGCAGTAATGTTGACATCTTTATTCCTGATGGCAACAAAGGGGACACTCAGATGTACATGCTCCACTGGACCTGTGGGAAGAGATAGCTCATTATTAGAGGCTTTGAGTTAAATCCTCCCTGCTCAGTTGTGAACAGCAAGGATTTTTTCCTTTAAATGAATCAAATCACTGTCAGCAGTGAGACACTGTTATAGACATACAAGAGAACTTCAGCAGGTAATAAGCAAAAGAAAAATATACCAGATTAATAAACAAAATCACACTTTTTTTTTTTTTTTCCACTCTTCATTATGAGAGAGCTAGTAACACACACTGTCCACAGTGCTAATTTCAGACAGGGTCAGCACCGTGTTTAGAAGATAGAATGTTTTAAATGATGATGGCGGAAAGGGAAGGGAGATGGCGGAAGTCATTGCTAGGCCGCTCTCCATCATCTTTGGTAAGTCGTGGAGGACGGGAGAGGTGCCTGAGGACTGGAGGAAAGCAAATGTCACCCCAATCTTCAAAAAGGGCAAGAAGGAGGACCCTGGTAACTACAGACCGGTCAGCCTCACCTCTATCCCTGGGAAGGTGATGGAACAACTTATCCTTGGCACTGTCTCTAGGCATATCAAGGATAAGCGGGTCCTTAGAGGCAGCCAGCATGGCTTTACCAAGGGGAAGTCATGCTTAACCAACCTGATAGCCTTTTACGAGGACATTACCAGGTGGATGGATGATGGTAAAGCAGTGGATGTGGTCTATCTTGATTTCAGTAAAGCATTCGACACCGTCTCCCACAGCATCCTCGCGGCTAAACTGAGGAAGTGTGGTCTGGACGATCGGGTAGTGAGATGGATTGTGAACTGGCTGGAGGAAAGAAGCCAGAGAGTTGTGGTGAATGGGATGGAGTCTAGTTGGAGGCCTGTATCTAGTGGGGTCCCCCAGGGTTCGGTACTGGGACCGGTGCTGTTCAATATATTCATCAACGACTTGGATGAGGGGATAGAGTGCACCCTCAGCAAGTTTGCTGATGATACAAAACTGGCAGGAGTGGCTGACACGCCAGAAGGGTGCGCTGCCATCCAGCGAGACCTAGACAGGCTGGAGAGTTGGGCAGGGAGAAATTTAATGAAATTTAACAAGGGCAAGTGTAGAGTCTTGCATCTGGGCAGGAATAACCCCAGGAAGCAGTATAAGTTGGGTACTGACCTGTTGGAGAGCAGCGTAGGGGAAAGGGACCTGGGGGTCCTGGTGGACAGCAGGATGACCATGAGCCAGCACTGTGCCCTCGTGGCCAAGAAGGCCAATGGCATCCTGGGGTGTATTAGAAGGGGTGTGGTTAGTAGGTCGAGAGAGGTTCTCCTCCCCCTCTACTCTGCCCTGGTGAGACCGCATCTGGAGTATTGTGTCCAGTTCTGGGCCCCTCAGTTCAAGAAGGACAGGGAACTGCTGGAGAGGGTCCAGCGCAGAGCCACCAAGATGATTAAGGGAGTGGAGCATCTCCCTGATGAGGAAAGGCTGAGGGAGCTGGGTCTCTTCAGCTTAGAGGAGACTGAGGGGTGACCTCATTAATGTTTATAAATATGTAAAGGGTGGGTGTCAGGAGGATGGAGCCAGGCTCTTCACTGTGACATCCAGTGACAGGACAAGGGGCAATGGGTGCAAGCTGGAACATAGGAGGTTCCGCTTAAATATGCGGAGAAATTTCTTCACAGTGAGGGTGACAGAGCACTGGAACAGGCTGCCCAGAGAGGTTGTGGAGTCTCCTTCTCTGGAGACATTCAAAACCCGCCTGGAATGCTTTCCTGTGCAATCTGCTCTAGGTGTTCCTGCTTCAGCAGGGGGATTGGACTAGATGATCTTTTGAGGTCCCTTCCAATCTCTAACATTCTGTGATTCTGTGTAAATGCTGTCTGAGGGAGAACAATGAACTGGCTTCACACAGAATAGGGGAGGCTGCTGTTGAAGTCTTGAGGGATAGGACTCAAGAGGGAAAGAAGGTGTTTTCTTGAAAATATAGCCACTGAGCTACTAAGATCAGTGGGCAAATCAGTTTAGTCAACATGGCTGAAACCTGATTACATAAGAGGTATCTATGACCAGACAGAAATGTATATTTCTATGTATATTTAGTATCAAATGTCCAGAATGAGTCCAGTGCATATACAGTCCAGAATTAAAAAGAAAGTTCCTCTTGCCTCTACTCCAAACCCCCCAAAAATGTAGAAAATATTAAGGTTTTTGGTTTGTTTAAAGCTTTTACTACTGTCTCCATTTCTTTCTCTTCCTGTCATCATCTCTCTCAGTTTTGCTTATACTGACTTCCAGCTGGTAACTGCACATTAGACTGTTACTGAGCCTTACTGGATGGTACCCTTTTAAAACCAATAGACTGTCACTGTGAGAAGGAACAAATGAAATAAGAAAGAAGGGAGTTTTTTTAATCCTTTTTATCCAAAAGGATAAAACATCAATTCAAGGAAGCAGGAAATTTGCTGATTTTAACTAAAACGATCTTCTTATGTTACCTCTCAGCTCTTAAAGTATTAAATGAGGACATTAATCACTTTGCCTACCTGGATCACAAGAATTTTGCAAAGCAAGAACTGATCTTTTACCACCAGAACATACAGCTCCTAACACAAGACCATGCTGTCGGTTTTGGCTCCCCCAAACTTGTTCTTTTTAGTTCCCCCTTTCCTAAAGAACCTACCAGCAAGTCATTCCTGAAATTTGCCCATAGCAAGTAATCAGAATTTCCATGAATAGTAGGTTCCCCAAATATTTTCTGACAGTGTAAGATGAAGAACAGTAAAATCTTCACTTTCTTTAAATGAGGGGATGAGCATCTTGAGAGTAGATTACACAAAGGTGAAAAGGCTGAAGGAGAGAAAACTACTGTTGCCTGAAGCCCAGGAGCTTCCTTCTCCTTTTTTTCTTCTTTTTTTTTTCCCAGCACAGGGTCCCAGCACCAGCCAGACATTTTAATAAAATTGAATTATATAAAGGCCATTTGTCTGTACATTGGAGATTCAAGGGCAAATCTCCCATGTTGACTAGTATATCCAAATATATTAAGTTTAGTGCTGAGGTATATTCTTATTCTCACTGTTAGTGTCGATGTAAATGCCTGGAAAACATTTCTCTAGAGATAATGATAATAAGCTGGCCACCTAAGAAGGCTATAGAAGTCAAAGGAGAGATCTGAGAGACTGAGGAAGAAGAAGGCACAAACAGGCCCGTTTTGCATTCTGCTCTAAAATCCTCACCATGGAACGGCAGTTCCTGGGAGAAAATCAGATAATCCTTACAAAGTTCGCTGTTATTACCAGATAACCATCACTTTTGTCAGCTAATGGCCCTAGGTGAAGGAAAATCAGTTAATGCTCTAATAACAGGTTGTAAAATGCATCCATGATTGACTTTGAGGGAATTATGAGCATAATAGAAGTTTCAAGGAACATTTATTCCTTCAAACAAGGAGCTTAAAGTCTAAAATAAGAAAATAGTTCTTGCTATTACTAAAATAAGAAAATAGTTTTGGAAATGTCTGACTTGCTTCCAGCAGATAAGCTCAAGCATAAGGCTGACAGAAGACATTCTGGCAGGCTTTGGGGAAAGATGGACATGGCTGCAAACACCATTAGGGGAGTGACTGAAAAGGTACACCTGAACACAGATGGGGCTGTCTGCCCAAGAGACCTAGTAGTCTGAGAGCAGGACAAAGAACCAGGATCTTCCTGGTCTCATCCTGGGGTCCACACCTTCTCCTCCCTCCTGAGGCTTTGATAAAGCCAGTCGGGGGCTCTACAATTCTGCTCACGCACCGAGTGGAGAGAAATTGCACTGATAACAAAACAGGAGTGGAAAGTCCAGAGTGCATGTCAAATACATGAAACACGAAAAGTAGTACATTAGTCCTCAGTACAACCATATCAGCAGAAATATGCTCAGCAAAATGATTTTTGTCTTATTTAATCAGCACTGAAAACACCCAAATAGTGAATCAAAATGTAGTAAATTAAACTTGTTGGTATCAGAAGCACATTGAAAAGGCACATCTGGTCTTTGTTTCATACGCAGTTTAACTTCTGACCCTTTCATAAGCATTTTCAAGTTTCTCTCTGTTCCTGTGGGGACTGAAAATACATTTTTGTTAAAAGATGCTTCTCTTCCTCTTCTTTGAACAAAATTTACTTAGCAAAATAGAAGACTATCTAAAAGTCCAATCTTTTGGAACACTGTGAGCTGCATGTATATGTGGGGTTGCATGTGTTCCTAGGCCCCACTGAAGCTGCAGGGATTTTCAGTGAGGTTAGGATTACACCCAAGGAATCTAGCAGGAGGAAGTACTTACAGACCACATGCAGGAAGAGGACAGCAGTGTCAGAGCCCAGGCTGTTTTCTGCATATGCCGTCACCTGAAAGATTCCAGCGCTCTTATACACATGCCGGATGCCATCCTCAACAGGGCTGAAATTTGCATAGGATACAGCAATGCCATCTCCAAAATCAAGTTGAATGTTTGTCCTCTGGAGATCACCCTGCAACAGAGAAAGCTGGATTAGGAAACTGGGCTGATAAGAGTGACTTACATTACCTTCTATCTCATTGCTCAGCTCCATTTCATTAGCACGGACAAAGCTCAAAACTTTACTAAAAAATTCTAGCTTCATTCTGGAGACAGGTCAATAATTGAAGCTCTCCAAGGTGTTCCAAAGAAACGGAACCTAGTTACTGAGATACTGTAGGCCTAGCCTAAGCTAGTTTTTTTGGATTCTTGAATAGTTAATGGAAAAGAGAGAATGAAAGACAACAAGAGATCAATACATCCTAACCTAAGATAACTGAGGCAGGTGACATGAATTATCTTGTGCAAATATCCATTCTTGTATCTTGATGATAAAATGTCTAGATAACTAATTTCAGCTAGACATGGAACTTCCGGATGGCTGAATTTATACAGGTTGAGTCCCACACGGAGGACTGACAGCTTTAGTCTAATGCCAGTCAACACAGAGATAGGGCCCAGTGATACACTGGAGAATGAAACAGGTGATGAGAAAATCCCTTCTACGATTACTGTCAATGACAGCTATTTAATGAAGGAGAGAACAGCAGACATGAGATTCCAGAATTGCAGGTATTGTCTGGAAGCAGCAGCTGCACTGTTTTAGTTTCAATTATTCTTTAAACCACTGTAGTTGAACTACAGAAGTGTCTGTTATTTCAGTTTCTCAGAGCCTTATTATGTATTTGTTCCCAGCTGACTAAAAGTAACACAAAACAAGGCTAATTTAAACAGAGCTAAAGCCCACCACAGTGATTTCACCAAACTGAAATAAAATTACACCCCAGATTAAATCTCTGCAGCTTTCTGTATATATATAAGCTGTACAAGTCCAAGTAATTTCTTATCAGGAAAATGGCTCCACAGTATTCACCGTGGGTGAAGAAGATACCACTACCTTTTAGAGATGCTCCCAGCCTGAAATTGAAACAAATCCCAAGCTGTATTGATGATGAGAGTGAGATTCAAGGGTAAAAAACAACAACAACAACAAACACCAAAAAAAAAACCACCAAATCAAAAAACCTTGCTTCTAAATGCATAGGAATTTTTTTTGTTGTTATTTTTATGGTTGTTTTTAAAGGAAATGCAGCAGTATTTCATGGCCATCTCATAAGCTCCATTTGCTGAAAGTGCACAGGGTCAAGATCAAAACTAATGTAGCTAATGTCAGTTCCAGTACATACTGATCTAAGCAGGAGAATCAACCATGTAATTCACAGCCAGTTCGGATGTACTTCCAAGCCCTTCACACCCAGTTCAAACTCTAAAGGATCCCAACATCCACTGGGTTTGCTGGAAAACACCACTGAACTCACAGAATTCACTACGGTACCTGGGACAGTTGTTGCACGAAACATTTCTTCCTCCAAAAACTGTACAGATTAGAGAAAGTGAAAAGATTGCCAGGGAAAACCACATGTGAGAGCTCCCAAGAGTTCAGATCTGACAGCACCAGACTTCTACTAAGCAGTAGTTTTCAACATGGCAAAACACGTGGCTGTCAGCCTAAATTCTGACTGCGAACCCTACTGCCATAAATTATTTTTCATAAAGTCTTAACACATTCATACATAGCCCACATCTATTTTGGATCAAGACTTCTTATCCCAGGACAGGGAGGGTAAAGGCAGAATATTGGTTGGATAAGGAGATCCTGTTTGGTCAGGATTAAACAGCAAGCAGACTGTTCTTACCCAAATAAGAAATTGTTACACGTCACAGGCTCTTGCAGATACAAAACCATCCATGAGAGGCAGGGGGTCTCAGTTTTTGCCACCCCCTGACTCCAGACTCTTGGGAGCTGCTGCCTAACTGGCAGTTGCCATCAGCGTGTGCAAGCCCTGGCAGAGGCAGGATGGTGTGTTCTGCTACCGGTTCCAGTCCCAAAAGTGTACCTGACCTTACTCTTTGGATGGAAACTCTGGGAGCACAGACAATAAGCCAGACTACATTGCAGTAGGCCTGTGTAGATAATCAGGACTGCAGCATGCCCCACAAACTTTATCTTCCCCACAGGCTTAGCCTGCATTAATAAATCAGGCTGCAGAAAGGGTATTTTCAGGGATGATTTTGCCTTGAGTCTTCAAGTGCACATCTATATAATCTAACTTATTATGTAGGTTTTGGAATATGGGTATTTGGTTATAAATGTTAGTTCATTTGATGGTTGGACTAGACAATCTTTGAGGTCTTTTCCAATCTTAACGATTCTGTGATTTCTCTCCTTTCTTGCCCCATCATTTCCATTTCACAGGAACCTGGGGAGTTTTGCTATTGACTTTATTAGGGCACCATTTTCACTTCTGTGAATTAAAATACAGTTGACATTAAAATGCAGTAGAAAACAAAAAGAAAATGCAGAGTGGAAGTGGCAGTAAAATCTACCTATAATATCGAGTAGCCAATAACATCATTTTGATAGACGGTTTTTTTAAGTCACTCAACAGAATTCTCTAACAGTGACAAAATTATACTCTTGGGATATTCAGTTATTTGATAGAAAGGCTCACATAGCTTGTTAAGCCCTTCAAAACTACTTCCCAAGGGAATGTGCTAAGACCAGAAGCTCATCTCATATGGAAGACACTGAACAGAAGATAAAAATTTGATCCGGGCTGGATTCATCACTGGTGACCTCAGGCTGTCACTCTCGTACCTATCATGGCAGCTCTCCTCTTATGCCTTAGAATTCTCTTTTCTGTTTTTTCCTTGCTTTTCCAATTTGATTCTATTTGAAAGAAGAATGTTTGAAGTGGAGAAAAAGGAACATATTTCTTGTGCTTAAATAGTAGTGCTTCCCACCTAATTATGAGAGTTTTGTCTTCAGTGAAAAGTTAGCCCACGACACTAATCTTTTCTTTTTCCTTTCCATACCTCTGTATCCAGTACATAAAAGAAGTGTTAGCCCCACATATGATGTCAGATATGGAGATTATGAATATAAATTAAAATAGAAGTGGCTGGAGGCATTTCAAATGGGTAAAAATCATTGCGTTCTGTACATATTCAAGAGGCACATTTTACTGCTTTATGCACCATAAACTACTGAAAGCTCTGAGCTAAGGGCTGTCACAAAGATTGGAGCTCTGCATGCAGGCATCAGAGGGCAGGCAAAAGGTAGTGGAATGGGTGGAAAAGAGTATTGCCACGTAACAGCCTTTAAAAGTCATCTCCCCATCAAGACAAGCCTGGAGAAGTTTTCCTGCCTGTATGCATACACTATATATTTTGGCCATAAAACCTCAAATAATCCACATAAAGGCCAAAGTAAGAGAACTCTTAGTGCAGAGTACCAAGGATGAGAAACAAAGAAACTGCTGGGAGAGAAAAGGCTTGGGAGGAAGCTTTTCTTCCCATCACGTTCACAGGCACACAGCCTCAATGCTACTGAATCAAAAGGTGCTCCTCTAACGAAGCTCTCAAATTGCTTGCATAAGAATATGGTACAGATGTGGCTCTCTCTCTCTATAAACACAGTTTAGTAATCTACTAATACACGTGCAGAGCTCTAATAGTTTCTCAGGCTTGTTATCTGAATAGTCACCGCTTGCTTTCTCAGCTCACTTGCAGTTACAACCCTGTTATAAAGCTTTGCCATCACCTTGTAATTACTGAAAGAGGGAAGCTGTGAGATGGCATAAACAGAAGAAAATGGAACAGAACGGATCAGTAACTGGAGCTGCCACATAAACAATCATTTAGGCCCAAGGGGTGTTTTTGTACCCTTCAGAGAGGAGCTGAGGATACACAGGAAATATCAAGTGCCAAAACAAATTCATAGATCTGGTCAAGAACAACTCCTTACAACATATTGGCAGTCTTAACTCTTTGTGCTCAAACTCAAACAAAAGGAAAATAAGGTTCTTATTTCCTCATGTCCCTATGAATATATACAGAGTTCAAACCACAGCCCAGACCCATATTTCTAAAAACACAGCAAAATCATCAGTCACTGCATTTCTTTGTCCATTGTCATTGCCATGCTCATATTCTGAATTACCACTGTAAACAACACTAAGACTAAAACTGCAGATCTGGAGTAATATAGTTTTCCAGCAATTATAATATTCTTTTATCATTGGACAGCATAAAGGTCAGGCACTCACACCAGTGTATTGAGAGCGTATGTCTTTCTAGGAGAAAGAAACTGATGGCTAAACTCAAAGTTGCTGGTCAGGATTAGTCTGGAGGAGCAGAAAGCCTGCACAGAGGCCACAGAGATGTACCCATAACAGGGACTTGTCAGACCATTGTATGGCTCAGAAGGTAAGTGCAGACATAGGTGCAACAAAAATGACTCAGACTGAGCAGAGAAGGTGAAGTGGGGAAGGAATTAACCTGTATGACAGGATGGTAGGTAATAATAAAGACTTCTTCAAAAATGATTTCTCCCAACTCCTAAGGAATACTTTGGTGACAACTCATTTGTTTTGCTGAATTTTCTTTCAAACATCCTTGGGTTCATACTGAAATACTTTCACCCAAATTCTCAGTGTGCTTTTTTTCCCCCCCCGTTAAGATGACCTTTTATTTTAAGAAAGAAACTCAACACTCAGCTCTCTGTGGAATAAGCTGTTCACCCACAAAGATGTACTCTTGAAAATACTCTTTCCTTAGAAAAAAACTGTTTCAATGAAATGTTTTTCTAACTATCCTTATTTTTCAACACAGGACAGAGTCAACACCCTCACATATTTATTCAGCTGCCTCTTCATTCTCTGAAGCCTTGTAAAGGCTTCAGTCTTCAGCTACTTCGACTGCTGCCTTATTCTCCACCTGTTTATCATTCTTTGTACACGGCAGTTCTGCTTGAGTTCCTTAATAAATTACTACTAGATTCCTAATTTTTAGATCATGTCTGTTCTTTTCTGAGCTCCCACACACTAGTGTCTATACAAATCGTCTTACCATGTCAAGCCTGCAGAATAGAAAAGAATCATCCAGGTAGACAAAAAATCCCCTTTGTATAAAAGCAGAGCAGGCATGAACCTCTGAGGAATCACGTAAAGAAGCCCTGTCAGATTAGCGTGGTCCTAGTTAAACATCTAGTTACTGCATAAGACTTTAAATTAATAGAAATGTGTGTGTTGAAAAAAAATAGCAATAATAAGGTATCACAATAATAAAAAAAAATAAACTTATCTAAAGCAGCACAGTCTGACTTACAGCAGCTTATATTCTTGAAGGTCTAAGTTACCAATGGAGGCTGCTCCACTCCCTGTAGGGGAATGCAGTAGCTGCAAATGGAACAGGCATTTTTGTGGTGCAGTCACATATGACCCTAAACACCAAACCACAGACTACAAGAGGCAAAATCATTTGAAAAAAAAAACAGCCCAGAGATATACCTTAGCTATCTGATTGTCCACCGGGCCACAAACTTCAGTGTCACAGGCTGCAGCATACCTATTTGCTGAGCAGAGGGATACCTGACTCAGACCACTAGAAGTGCCTCAATATTTTGATGCTTCAGTCACCAGCTTGGAACAGTATCATCTGTGCTACTGTTAGCTACAAAGGAAATCCTACCACACAACAAACAAAACAGATACAGACTGGGGAAGAGGTGGGCTGAGGAGGCTCAATTTCTACTGCAAAGCAATAATGTTTTGAGACTGAAAATGTTTCCCAGCAGTCTTAACCTTTCCTAATAATGCTTCACCTAAGGTAGAACTAGAAGTTTACAACCCAGAACCTGGGAAATACTAAAAGCAGAGACTCCATCTCTGATTCACAAACTCCCTAAACTGCAGCTCCTTAGAAGCAGCAAGAAGCTAGTGGGGAAATATAATTTTGACCAGATCTATCATTCTTCAGCATCAGCTTCATCATCACTGATAGTTAAGATAACCAGGCAAACACACATTTGACTTGACACAATACGATTTGCTTCCATGTTTCATGTACAGCCCTCTCATGAACTCTCCCAAGCCTCAGGAATGTTCATCATTTTGTGGCCTTGCTTGATTGCTCTTTTCCTCTCAGCAGCCTGATAGGTGAAGGGAAAAGAGTACCAGTCCTGTCATGCTGTGAAAGACTTGCTGAGCCTGGGAACACACCTCTTCCATAAGGATGATGAAGGTGGCATTGTGTCCCTGCTCTGTGACCAACTTCCCATCACTGGTGAGGATGTGCAGTCCCCTAGGTGCTTTTCCAGGGCATTTCTCCGTCTTGGCCATGTACTTCTCTCGCAAGCCATCCGTGCAGTTGTTAGAAACAATTCTTCGGTACCTGGGAAGCAGGAACAAAAAGAGATTGGGCTTAGGCA
>VXAV01002398.1:172233-184126 GCA_013399715.1 Alectura lathami | reverse complement strand
TGAAAAAAAAAAAAAAAAAAAAAGTTGGCTGCCACTCTTCTAAAAATGATGGACATAAAAATGTCAATCAGTATTTGCTTTTTTTCTACTTTTGAATTCCAGGCTTGGACTTCTCACAGAAATTAACAAGACTCCCCTGGCAAACAACAGGAACACCTCCCTCACATGACAGGTATGAGGATCACATTTATGCTATATGGTACAGTCAAAGCCATGAAGTTGCGTGGCACTCAGCTTCCCCACAGGTTTGTTTTTTTTTTTTAATTGCTTATTTGTTTTCTGTCCANTAACTGCCAAGGCTACAAGAACAGGCTCTGCAAAATTTGCCAGAATCATATACTCACCACTCAAAGTCCCCTTGACCACAGACACATGGTTCAGACACCACAGTTTGGGAATAGTCCCGACCTAGGGAACACTGTGCTCCAGACTTGCGTTTTTTATAGATCTTCCTCTCACCCATGACACAAGGTTCCCCCTTTGGCAGCCAAGGAGAAGGAGGAGAAAGAAAAATAGAGTTGTAGTACTATCTGGGCACTAAACCATGCATTTTGTCAAAAGACACAAAAGACAATGAAAGCATGCAATTACCACCGGGAGAGTTGAGAACTAAGAGTCTAGCTCCATTCTGTGGCTTTACAAACTCAAAAAAAAAAACCTTGGGAGTACCCATGGCTGCACTGTGTTCAGCACTTGAGTTGTGATGCTAGACACAATGTGTCTGAAATGCCTGGGTACCCGAGCCATGACCTGGTTATGTCATATTTCAGAAGACATCTGTCAGCATCTCTAGTCCTATGAATTATCCTTAAAAGTCAATGAGGATGTATCTCAAGGTTTCTTCCACAAGTCAGATAAGCCTGAAACCCAAAATCGAGTTGTTGAATTTAGGAACCCTGGCTCCCCTCTTCTTTTCCTGATAGACCTGGCTTCATTACAGACCTCAGATAAGTTTGATGGCATGTTATGTTTGGCTTTTTACACACAAAGGTTTTCACGAGCACTACTGTGAGTAGCTAATCTAAAAGAAACAACTGACATTTTGGAGAGTTGTTACAAACAGAATTTTCTCTGAGGCAGAAATAATTTGTCTCCATAAAAGTAAGAAAAAAAGACAATGTCTAATTGAAATATGTCTCTTTCCCATTAATAGTGATTCCCAAGATGGCTGCCTGGCTACACACATTGTCTCTTTTCTTTCATTTAAATCACTTTCATTTATTCTCTTCTATGATTTCAGTCATCTGATACATCCTTGCCTTATTAATGCTCATTTCTAATTCATGGATTTCAATCAGGAAAATCACAATGCCAATAGTTCTGGCTCCAGTTTTGTTCTCCTGCAGGGAGTGGGACAGCAAGCTAGTGGCCATAACTAATCCTCAGAGGGTATTGAGCTTCAGGATCTAAATATATCCAGTATGAAAAGGAAAGCATGTGTCACTGAAATAATTTGGTCTTCTCTGGTGCCTTTTATTCAAGGACTCCCCAGAGTTTTACAGACACCTGCAGAACCTGAATGATGAATAAATGTTTTTATTTTCATTTTTGAGTAGGAAAAATAGAGTCAAAGTGGAAGAAAAATATTTTCCTGAGTCACTGACAGAGCTACAAAGAGTTCAATGTCTCTCATAATTTAATCACAAGGTGAGGTTTTACATTGCCCTGAGCATTGAGGGCAAAAAGATCCAGCTGGTAAAATGGAATATTTTCATACAAAGAGAAGTTTACAATCTTCCTAACTTGCCTGAAGAAGAGTGTCCTTGTGTTTATTCATATATACGTTTCAGGGGAAATAAAGCATCAACAGGTTAGAACAGTGGCTTGATGTACGTAAAAAAAAAAAAAAAAAAAAAAAAAAAAAAACTTNCCTTGTGTTTATTCATATATACGTTTCAGGGGAAATAAAGCATCAACAGGTTAGAACAGTGGCTTGATGTACGTAAAAAAAAAAAAAAAAGCATACACTGCTGAAAAGAACAAGTACATTCCTACCAGTTACCATAGAGTAACTGAAGAAGACCCCTTCTCCCCATTACCCCCTCCTTATACAGTCAGATTACCTGATTGTGCAAATGCCAGGTTTGGTAGTCATCTTTGTTACACCTCCGGCTGAAGATAGACCTGTAGTCCACCTTGACCAGCTGCCATTCAGAGCGGAGACTGAAGTGCCCAAAAACTCTGAGCAAGGGAGAGGGAAAAAGAAAGAACCAGAGTCAGGGAGGGGTATGCCTCCACTGAACACAATGGGCCCTGAGACTAACACAAACATCTAGGTACCACTCAGAACAATAAAGAACAATACTAGAAAGTAAGGAGTCTAAAAACAAAGGAGATACTCTGATAACATATGTGTTCAGGCTGTCTCAAAACCGAGCCTTTCTTAGCTTACTCAACTTTCTTAGCTTACTCAGCTCAACTGCCTGGTTGCACAAACTTTCTACTTACAAATGCTCTTGCATAAGAAGCTCCTGAAATAACATATTTGAGATACGGATGGTAGGGAAGCAACCTGCAAAGATGGCAGCCTCCCTTCTAAGTGGTAAAAGCTGGCTGCAGTTAGTAGGAGCAGAATTATAAACTGTCACCACTACAAAGTTAGCAGTAGACTTTTTTCTTAATTCTTTTGGGTAGGTCATGCATCATCAGCAGTCACTGATCACAGTCCATGGTTCACCTAGCTAAGTAATAAGTTGATTTTCAGGATGAAAATGACACATTTTCCCACACGACTCCGGGAGAACTCAAGGCTCATACGGAGTAAAGCTGTGTACAGCAGCAGTTGGAGCTGAAGGGTCAGCACTCAAAAACAAAGGGGGAAAGATTCAGTCTGTAATTTGTAACCAAGGCACGGATCTGTTACAAATGGGATCATAAAAGAGATCATACAAAATTAAACAGCACCAGAGGTTTCTGCCCAAGCTTGGACCTGCAGGTTGGCAGCAGAGCTATCTATCGAACACAGGTCTCCTTAAATCCCTTCCCACCTACACAACCCTCCTTCACCTGTAGAGAAAAGTATATGCTGAAGTGTCTGGAAGAGAAGGACCAGAGCAACAATGAGCACTGGTGCTACACATCAAACTACCATCATCACAAATATTAAGGGAATCTATATGTAGGAAGCTCACACCATTGCCAAAAAATAATAATAATAATAATTAACACATGGTTTAATTAAAAAATAACACCAGATACCCTGGCAAAAGGCTCCATCCATCCAGAAACACCGCCTGTTTGCTTCAGGGTGTTCATTTTTTGATCAAGTAACAGTTTCATATTCCCTTGGTCAGCCAAGTTTTTCTCAGAATGAAGCATCTATTCAATAAACTGAAGCTGGATTTCCAAACAGGTATGTAATGGAAGGAGAGCATGGCAGGGACATGGGGGACCAGACTTCAAAAGCTATATACAACACTACAACTTACCATTGGTGCATCTCGGTCCACATAAATGATACATAAAGAATATTCATTATAATAAAACTTCTTGGTCACATCCAATGAATACCAGGGGTGCCAAAAAATAGATGTCATCTCTTAAATCATGTACACGTGTATTACTTTTCAAAGTTGAATTGAATTACGATACCAATGTGCAGTATGACATTCCCTCAAAAGATAACGTTAATGAAATTAATGCTGGCATCACCATGCAACAGGCAGGACAGCCAAAGAAAATGGCAGAAGCACGGTTGTCGTTTGCCATAGTCAGAAGCATCTGGATGCTGACAGTAACCACTCTGAGCACCTCTTGTAACTGCAGAGGTGAAACATGACTTGTATTCATCTTTTGTTATCGGTATATATCAAGAATCAAGGGGGAGGATACAAAACAAGAAAAAGTTGTGACAGATCTGTGCATAGGTTAGAGATGAGTAGGTGGGGAAGGACTTATATGAAGGAATGGATTTTTTAGGTAGATTGTTCCTGGCTCTGCTATTGAGAGCATTTCATAGTGTAGTCCTAGGTATGGGATACAATTGATAGGAAAAAACACCACATTCAGACAAAGCTACAGAAGAAACTGCAAATCCAGTTCCTCAACACTGAAGGTACATTCTGGACCGAAATCAAAGCAAAGAAACCACAGCAATATGGGATGCTGGGGCACTTGTTTGGAAAAGGAGGAAGAGGGTCAGAATGAGAACTAGTACAGAAGTAGGATGCAGAAAACCCAGAAAGTGTACTCCAGCAGAAGGATTTTTCACTCCAGCCCAGCTGCTGATTCTGCCTTGGCACTGGTTAAATCCCACCAGCTCTTCCACCACAGCTGCTTTCGGCACATGCTCTTACAGGGTGCTCGTCTGGCTACAGTATTACTGCACAACTGGGCAGCTCTCCCATGAATCTTGTTTGTCCTGGATTTGATACTTGACTGAAATGTCATTCCTGCAAAGCAACAACTCAGTAGACAGAAATCATTTAGTCCAGCAGATTTATACCAGTTCAGGATTTGACCTATGTGTGTATTACACAGAAGACATGGCAAGAGGAGGGGAGAACATAAGCACAAATGCTTGCCTGAACCCTGAAGATAAGAGGGCTGGAGAAACCCAACACTTTGTCAGCATCTCAAGTAAAATGTTATTCCTCAGGCTGAACCTTAGCTAACTGTCCAGCAAGAGAGTAAAAATCTTCTTTGTGTGAGAAAAATCAAGCTACTAAAATCACCAAAACCACTTGCTTTTAAAATTCTATTAGAACAAGCTAAAAACCTCCTGCCATTGAAATTCTTCTGTGATAATAATAATTAATGGAAAAAAAAGCAAGGCTTCCTAAGTGGAAGGCTATATATTAGCATTCCAAAAGCACAGAGCATTAGCTACTCTTTAATTAAATGATTTCAAAGAAGATCTTTGTATATAATTGCTATAATTCAGATGGAAACAATGCTACACTAAATATAATTAGAGGAGTGTGAACAGAGAGAGATGTTTTCCTCTGTGCTGCAGAGAATGGTTTTGGGTCATTTGATTCCTGCAGTGGCAACTTTTTTACTTCCTGCTAATAGAAAGCTTCTAAAGCCTGATCCATCACTGCAGTGCAGCCTTCAGAAAAGAGAACCATCCATATGCAGAGCATCTAGCAAGCGACAGTACTCTGTGAGCGCTGCTCACCAAAAATAAACACAACCCAGAAGCCTATAGCACTTTTCAGTTGGAGACATCAGCCAATGTGACAAAGGTTACATTATGTTTCAAGATTGAAAGTTTAAAACTTTTTTTTGTTTGTTTGTTTTAATGAAAGTAAGCAAATGTAACAAACAGAAAGAAGATCTGTGTTATCTGTGGAGCTCCACTGCACACTCAAAGAGCTTTCCCTGGGAAGTGATGAAAACTTTCTTTTATTTTTTGAATTAGAACTAAGCTAAATGAACCATCACAGGGAACAAACTCTGTCTGGGTGTTGCAGCTTAACTCTGCTTTCATCAGTTTTGTGAACTACATCACTGGATATTTTACCACCGTGACACAGTGTGCATCCACTTGTCCACCTCCACCATTTCTGTTCTGGGGTGGCCAGGCCCAATGGAGAAGGTTGGGCAGAGCTCAGACATCTTATACTGTTGGTGTTCACCTGTTAAAAAGTGCTCAGCATTGTTTCAGTGGGTACATCTGGATTTCTGTATCCAGCATAGCTGATCTAGGAAGCGCTGTAAAAGGCACAGCAGAAGACAGCATCCAGGAGGCAGCCACTTCTTGTTGGCTGAGGATGGAAAATTCTTGTGCACTCATTACCTCAGCAGTCTGACATGATTTTTCTCATTTTTGAGCCTCTCGCTTTCAGAAATAAAACAAGACTCAATCTCTCAAGGAGAGAGGTTGAAAAAGGACTAGTGTGAATTTATTTTTCCCTTCTCAGCATATGAATCCTCACACTGCTTTGAAGATACAATCTCATATATCTTTACCAATTTCTCTGTATCTTTGTTTCTCATTTACTTAGTTTGTTTAATAAATTAAGGACCTTTTTTTTTTTTTATAAATGCAGCCAAACTATCAAGATGATACAGACAAAAAGGGAACACAATGTACTATGAATTTTGCCTCAATAATCTTGTTGACTATCGTTTAACTGAAAGCTTTTAAACTCTCATTGCAAGAGTAGAAGACAAAAGAAGGGAGCTGGGTTTTCAAGCTCCTACTCAGCGAAGCCAACACAAAGAGAATGGTTTGATTTTTCCATTTGAGTAGTCTGATCTGGAAGCCCATGAGAAGCAATAAATACAAGAACCCAGATGGCATATAGACAGTCAGTTTTCCGACTAAGCACAATTTAAAAAAAGGTTCTCCAAACTAACCCATGGAATGGCAATTTATTGGCTATAGAGAGCTTAGATTTTGTTATGCCCCTCAGAGTAAGCAGTTAAAACTCTACATAAAATCTCATCTAATAAGACAGCATCTTCTCAAACAGCTCTATGCACTACTCACAGTGAAACCATTGCTAGGAAACCAGAAAATGCTTCCCAATCTCTTATTTTGAGGCAAAAAAAAAGGCAAGGCTTTTATTGCCAGGATTTGATGTCATTAATTTGCAGCAAAATTACTAGGAACCTGGAAAACAATTCTGAAATGCTCACAGACTCATGATGGAGTCATTTTGGAAAAGGTCATTGGTAACGCTGCCATAATTATATCTTTCATTAATTTTTAAAATACACAATAACTTACAAATGTGGTATATAGTGACTGGATAACCTTGTACAGAAACTATTTAAAAGGCTTTTTACATTTCTAATGATTAATTGTAATGCTTTTGCCTTATCAATCCCTGCATTGTTGACAGTTGTGCTTTCTGTGTCATTCAACACTGTTCATTCCTGACAGGTCAATGGGAAATCTTGGATGATTTGAGGGTCACAGGATAACAACCCATTCACCCCAAGACCATAGACTCAATCCCTGTCCCCACCTAGGTATGAGAAATAAACCTTCTAAAGTAAGAGTTTCTGCGTCGATCACAGGAAGGCCATCAGCTTTATCCATCTGGAACCATTCCTGGTGGCAGTGTCAGACTAGCTGCCCAAAAACAGAAATGTCTTCTCATGGCTAAATCAAGTTAGTTTCTATCACTTTCATACAAATTGGCAGGACATTCTATAATGTAAGCATGCATTAAAGTTGTATCTATTTGGCTGGTCTGGATCTAGAGCGAGGACTTTTCAATAGCCAGCCCTAGCTCCTCTGTACATAACATGAGCTAACTGTCAAGACTCCGTGGAAACACCTTCTGTTCTCAAGTGTGCCCATCAGTGAGATGACTGAAGAGCTACTTCCTGGCAGAGAAACATTTTTTTTTTTTTTTAACAGTTTCCTTAATGGGATGAAGCTCTTTCTCTAAAATCAGGGTGAGATCCAGATCTGGGCAATCATGACTGCAGGAGCACTGAGTGGCAAATCCACCACCACTAAAGGTGCTCACTCTCTTTGCAGTCCAGCAAGCAAAAGCATTTGTTGCTATTGATGGATTTAAGAGCTAAGCAGACATAAAAGGCCACCCTCACTCCCAAGCAAACATCACCAATGTGGTTTCAGAAGCATGGGAAGAGGGGAGGCTTAGTCAAGTCACTGTTGACGTAGTGGCACAGCACAGACTGGAGAGTTCCTGTGGAGGCAACACAAACTGGCTGCTGCCCTTTCATCTCATCCAAAGTGCTGGGGAAAACAGACCAAACATGAGGAGCAGACTAGCAGAAAAAGCCAAGATCCAGCCAAATACATTAGTTCTAGCTGAGAAGTGACTGTACAAGGCTCTCTCCCTTCCACAGTCTAGATTTCATTTTCATTTTTGTCTCCATTAGCTAGGCTACCCTCTTCCTACACTACCTGGTACAACGGTGAGCCTACTGAAACAGTGCACACACAGAAGGACTTGGTAGATAAATGCATCTCCATCACTTGTTCATCACTTGTTGGCATTTATAGTTTTCAAGACAGTAAAAGAAAATGCTGATAATTTCACACACACACAAAGGGCCTATTATGAAATATGGATCTGAAGCCAACCATGTGTAGGAAAGTAGCAGTAAAGCAAGACTAGCTCCTGTGTGCAGGCTGAGCTGTTAGGGTCAAAAACACACAGGCAGCAACAGAACAATTGCAAATTGTGCTGATGGGGTTAGGTTTTATGAATGGGGAGTAACAGATGAGCCATTTCCTTATGAATTAAACATAAATCATGACTTGAGAGAAAACCAAATGGGCTGTGTAACCCCCTGATTGTTTTTTATTAAGGTTTAGATGGAATTAGCGTTAAAGGAGGTCACTAGTTACATGGAAATTGGACGAAAAGGGACTGAGACAAGGAAGGAGAATCTAATTGAGAGAGACACAGATCAGCAATTAGGGAGAGTGGAAGAAGAGCCAGAGTTATACTGTCTCATGATTGGCAAGATGATGCAGGGAGTAAGAGACTGGAAATGAAGGAAACATAAAAGATGAAATATGACACTGGAAAAGCAGGCAATTGCCAACAAAAAACACTTTCTAATTTTTTTCCTAAAGAATAAATACAGTCTTTAAGAGCCACTTTGGAGCCTTTAATTCAGTTGCTTTTGGCTGACCTGCTAACTAGGATCAGCAGCCTGAGGGCAACTGGGTGATGATTCAGGCCTGCTGTACTTCTGTCTGTGAATGGGAAACGAGTAAGAAAAATGGCAAAGTATCTAGAAAGAAAAGGTTATATTTCTTCCAAATAAAATATACTGACTCTTTGGATCTAGATTTTCAGCTGGTGCAAATTAATGCAACTCCTATAGAGCATTTCAGATATAAGGCCTTGTTCTACTGCTGCTGCTAACCAGAAGAGGAAAATACACCAGCTTTGAAACTATCAAGAGTACATTAAAATCAAACAGCAGCTCCCATGATGACAAATTTGGAAATAAATTTGTTCAAGAATATCTTGGTCCATATTCTATTTCCCAAGGGAAAAAGTCAAACAGAATTTTCACACAATTGCTCGTGCAGATGAAATTTGAAGAAATGGTTCATTTCCACATCGAAGGGAAAATGAATGTCATGACATGGAGATTTTCCACAGAGGAGAGATTCAAAATGTTGGCCAGATTCACTGACTAGCAATTCATATCAAATCACTCATGGAAAGCTGCACCACTGCCAGATTCCAGATCAGGAGGGAGAGAGGAGATGGTACAGGGGAAGAGTTTCTGTGAACACAGAGAAAAAATAAAATCATGCAATAAATATCCTGCATGGTAGGGCTTTTTCTCCCAGCTTTGGAAAACAGTTCTGGGATTATTCATCAGCCTGATGGGCACTTCCTTTAAAGCACAAGAGGAAAACCACTACAAATGACATGGTACAACACAGTTAGAAAGTAATGCCAAGTACTATTAGCAAGTAATCTGCAGAACATATAATTATGAAGCAGGCCTACTGCTTGGTCTTGATTTCTCCATTAACTGCATAAATACTGCACAGGGCAATGGGGAAGGGAGGGATTTTTTTTAATTTTTATTTTCTAATACAAAGTGTTATCAAAATAAGAGCTCACTGAATGACAAACCAAAACTTTTGAAATCCAGGCTCTAAAAAAAATTATTGCCAATGTGCCCTACACACTTTACATGACAACTGCTTCAAAAGAAATCCCAGCAACATGAAAAGGAGTGTGAGACACCTGGGAAGGTGGATAGGAAAGCACGTTAATTTTTAATGCTGTTTTTTCATAGTGTTATCTCTCTTCTTCAAAGTAGTCATGAAAGGCAACCAGTTTCTGACAGCTTTGAGACTTGAAGATGCTGCCTCCACCTTCTAGAAAAGATACTGGCAGCTATCAGAAACCTGAGCACTTCCTAACAGGTCTACAGTCCCAGCAGAGACAGGTGTTGCCCCTTTGCCAGAAGCTAGATAACAGGACACGTTCAGTCATTTCAATCAGTCATCCTATGAAACAGTGGATTTCCAACCAGAGATGTCCAACACATGTGGAAACACTGCTCAGAACATGCAAGACCCAAACACATGCAACAGGTACAGCCTGTGGTAGATCAAGGTGACAACATTTGTCTGGTATAGGCTATCACACAGCAGGACACAAAAGACTCTGAAGAGGAGACGAGAGCTGTACATTGCTGGGTGAAATGTAAAATGCCCCAAAGTACAGCACTGCTATTATGGAAAGCTGCTTTCTACCACTCATTGCAGGCAAACAATGAAAAATCTGTTAGAGTCAACTCTGTAGCCAAGCTGGGGCTGAGCTGTCCCAGCTCCCAGGGAAGCTGGTGAGCCACACTGCCCTCTGCTCCATGCAGAATCAGGCCCAAGCTGAGCAAAAACGATGCTGGGGCCACACAGTTTGTCAATCTGCCTGAGGCTGCTGGGATATTTTATGGCTTGTCCTAACTGAAAGGTGAAGGAGTCTGAGGAACGAGTGTGTGCACAGCACCTCACCCCTGGCTGCACACCCCAGGATTAGTACAGGTGGTTAGTACAGCTCACCACAGCTGCTAGCAGGAAGACAGCACAAGAGCTATAATCCATCCACCCTTATTTAAAAACACAAAAAAAACAAAGCACATTAGCCTCTAGATGAGGATGTCTGGATTGCACTGTCATGAGGCAACCCTTGTCCTTTTACTTCGGGGAAAGAAATCATATATCAGCTTGCTGCTCATTCCTGCTCCTACTGTCAAGGCTTTTATTTACTAACAAGGGAGCCCAGAGGAGTCTTCAGTCTGAAGACCTTTTTCTAATCCTCCTTCCTGCGCATCCCTACCTCTCCATCCACTTGCACTGTCTGTGCAACTCCTTTGTCCTTCTTCAGCAATCTCCTTCCCACTAAAGAATAGGAAATATCTGCACAGCAGGGTACTCAGGAGACCTGGCCTAATGTTAAGCTCTCCTCATTGCCTGCTGAGTGACCGAGTATGGGCGTGTCCCGTGTTCTGCCTCAATTTCCCTATCTGCACAATACAACTAACAATGTTGGTTCCTTTATCATAATATTTGATCTCCTGTCCAGAAATAGTATTTGAATCCAATGACAGTAACATCTGCACCAGAAAGCCAGAGCTACACAATACGTGGCCAAAGCCCAATGCCTTCTTAGTGTGTTATGGCTTCTGCCAGGAATTTTCTGAGTACATGGTGCAGCTGCTGGGAACTGATCTCAGGTCACAGCCATCCGTTTCCTAAGGCCCAATAAATCACATTATGTCGTCTGAGAAAGATTACACTCAGCAGATGTTCTCATCACCTGATTTGTCTATTCAGGTGCCACAGTAAGACCTCAGCTCACACTGCAAGTATCAGCAGCATAATCAATACCGTGTCTCCATGAGCTGCTTAGGCAAATTCATGCAGCAATCCAAAGGCTCCTTTGGCAGGGATATGGGAGAAGGAAGCAACACTGATTAATCTGTGATCGTTAATAATGTTTTTAAGCCTTGTAAATGAAGATAATGATATGGGCAATCAACTGTCTTTCTTTAGAGTATAAACTGATCATCTACTGGGATAAAATGGGAATTCCTATAACACACATTTTCTTGTCCATTGAAGTCACTTGGTGGCATTAGCAGATTGATCATTTTCTCCCGAAGTTCCAGCTATTCATCACTTCCAGATGGTTTTGAAATTAGATTAGATGATCCAGGAGTGCAGCTCCCTATAGCAAATGCCAATATCCTCTCAATCATTTTGGTTTCCTAACTTAATAACCACATTTGCAATTTTTCTTCTCAGATCAAATTCTAAATTTTACTTTTCTGTGTGCACAGAGTTATTTTCACAGAGTCATTTTAATTTCATGGATCCTGTTCTGAAGAGTCCGTATATAGGTTTTCACACTGCACAGCCACATGAGTGAGGACAGTACAATGAACTCATAAGGCCACATCACAGTCCTGCAATAAAATTCACAGC
>VXAV01002398.1:149491-167670 GCA_013399715.1 Alectura lathami | reverse complement strand
GTACTCCACTTTAGTGAAGAAAAAGGTATGGTTTTGAAGGAAAGAAAAAACAAGCATCCCTATCAGAATTGACACAACCTTTACTCCAGTAAGAACCTCAGCAATTGTCTGCATTGTACTGCCCCAGCACTGTTTGGGAAACAAACTCCAAGTCCATTAAGAGTGCAGCTCCTATGCTTTGTAGACAGAAAATACAACCATAATTACTTACTCTGGCCTTCCTAGAATGGTTCAGCACAGAAGATACAGGTGGTCTAGAGTTAGCTACAGCTTCCTGATCATCTGGCTATCCAGGACTACAGCACCAAGACACTTCATCTGTCTTGGCATAGTTGGCCAAAAAGTCCAGCTCAAATGACCCTCTGCTAGAAGAGGATTTCCCCCAGCCCCTTTCTTGCAGCCAAGGTGAGCCTCCAAGCCTTCATGTAAGAAACTCTCCAACTGCAGATACAGACTGCTCCTCTCCACAGTCACTTTCTGTTTTTGTAAGGCTGATACGTGTCAGATTTTTGAATTGCATACCAACACAAATCACGCAACCCAGTTGGAATAAATTCAAATAACTAGCAGAAATGCCCAAGACAACTGTTATCTGATCCAAGTTTCCTCAAGAAACTGGTGACAAGCACACACAGCAGTCTACTCTCAGTCTGTCACTACCTGTGACACCAGCAATGAGATCCACCTACGCATTCCTGCCACATAAGCAAGCAGATGGACTGAAGCGTAGAAGAAAACATACCAGGCCTGAATCTCTTTCCTCTTGCAACTACTGAAAATCTGGAGCACTTCAGTGTAAGATGCAGAAAGCAGGACAAGCAAACCTGTTATAAGGTGAATCATAGAATCATAGAATGGCTTGGGTTGGAAGGGATCTCAAAGATCACCTAGTTCCAACTCTCCTGCTGTGGGCAGGGTTGCTGTGAAATTCATATATTTCCTACCCTGAACTGGAGCAGGAATGATGCAATACCAGACATGCAACAATGCCTGATGTGATTAACCAAGGGTACTTCTTCATGACACAACAGATACGCTTTGCATCAGCCTAAAGACAGTCTCCTAGTCAGCTTGCTTTCTGACCCTTTTCAGAAATCTGTTCCAGACAGCCCAGAGAAAACACAAGTAAGAAGGCATTTCTGTGTAAGCAACAAAGGCAGTGCGTCTAGTCTTTGCTTTGTTCAGAATCCCAGAGCAGAGTGCTCTGATCTGCTTTGCGAGAGAAGTCAGACGACTTTTTGAGGTGCCTATGACCTTTAAAAGTTCCCTCTCTCCCTTCACTGTCAAACTCAGATCCTGGCCTGCTGTTGAACCAGGATCACTTCACCCTTACCGAGAGCTACAGCAGTCTTGGGAGGAGGAAGGTCCAAGCACCTTAAGTGCCAGCACAGGCTCTTCTTTCCACAGTATGTGTGGATCATAGCATACTACAGTTCAGGAAGGTTATTCCAAGCTCAGCTCTGCATATGCACACTCAGAACACCTTTAGCTCCAGCTAAAATCATATGCACAACCCACAATGCAGACAGTAAGCAATGAAGAGAGGATTATTCATATCCAGCAGCAAACTCAAGAGACAGTCAAGCAGCACAACTGGAGCAAACACAGAACTGACGTTAGGTGCACCCATACAGATATCTGGTCTCTGAAGAACTTCAGTCCCTGGGCCACCATTTCTAAAGAACAGTGTCACAGCAGTCTTTGTGAGAAGGGACCACTGGATGTAACTAGTCCAACTTTTTACTCCAAGAGAGACTGTCACCACCTGCATATCAGGGCAGATGCAGCTTCATTTAGCCAAGGCTTGAGAACATCCAGGGGTGATTCCACAAATTCTCTGCAACATGACCTGGGTTATATCACCCTTATGAGACACGGGTTTTCCTTTTGTCACATCTAAACTCACAAGTCATAACTTAGGACTTGTTATACCTCCCTGGTACTACTGGGAAGAGTTTCACTCCATCATCTCTTTGCCACATTATGCATGGACACTCCTTCTGGGTTTGTGGCCATTAGCATAAAACAACACCATTCATTCATGCAATACTACTTGTGTAGCTACACAATGCCACACTGCATAGCAGGACACTCACCATACACTGGGGCATCTCCATGCACCCCTTCTTGCACCACATTTTAAGAAAGTTAAGAGCTGCTATACTTACGTCATTATCTGAGTCTCTATGCCAGGATCTACTAGGGACCCATCCACAAAAAGTGGTGTTGATGTGAAACTGTATTTACTCCAGGATCTTCCTTCATCAAAACTCACCCTGAGATAGAAGGAGACAAGATTTACACACGTGAAAGAACTTACTCTAGAGCAACTAAATGTCGGTTGAGGCCTACGAGATACAGCAGCTAGATTTATAGACTGGCACCAATCTTTGCTGACTCCTAGCCCAATAATTCACATTCTTGGCGTATTTTGAAAGATCAAAACCTTAGAGACTGCAAACACTGGCAATAAGGACATGGATATACTTGATCCAGCTGTACATAGACCTCAATGGGATAAAGGGGCATTGCCAAGACCTGTTTCTGTATCTACAAGAGCACCTGGCATGAGGCAGAGCTCAGAGTATAAGCAGCCCTTGGCTGAACGTGCAAAAATTGTTCTCAACACCATAGGATGTTTCAATCCGTATGTGCATCAATGCCATATGGCATTAGCTACAACCTCTCCATCCCTATTAACACTTCTTTACCTGCCATCTCAGAAGTGGCCTATGTTTTACAGAGACGTGGACGAAGGTTGCCAAGCTGCGCCACAGTCTCTGACTAGTCAGGGTGAGCTTTGTCTATTGCAGTTGTAAGGAAAAGATGTACACTGGTTAAAATTAAAGCATTTTCTTCCTAGAGGCTGAAAGTGTTCACACTATCAGTGACAATCCAAGATAATTAAGTGGCTTTTAATCATCTGTCTCTACTCATAATCATCCCTGATCCCACAAAGGTGCCCAGTGCTCAGGGTTGGTAGGCCCTGCCCTGCTGTCGTCTTGGCTCCTGGCTTCCTGGCCCTGGGGAGCTGCCAGCCTTCATGTCACCTTGTGCTGGAGAGTGCAGAAAACAGGTGAAGAGGATAGGCAAACAAGCTGCCATTGCAGCAGGAAAGACAGGTAACCTGCAGACTGGCAGTCAGCATCCAGCCCCCCCAGAGCTGCCGCCCAGCGACAACTCTGAGAGCCATGAGGTTTCCCTCTGCCCCAGATTTCATAGAACTGCTCCTGCACAATTTCTACCCAAAATTTTAGCTCCAAGTACTACTAGTGAAGGGAGAATAAATAGAGAAACACAGAGGTTTATTGGCTCTGAAATTATTTGATCCCTCCCTGCAGGGGCATTTAAGAGTTCTCTGTAATTTTGTGAAGTACCTGAGCTGTGAAAGCTGACATATTACCCTAGAAGGACACTACCAGAGAGACAAACATGGCATAAACTTCTTCTCCAAACAGCAGGAAACACTTCTCATTTCAAAGTGAGCATAAAAGAGGATTTTGCCTTATTTTCCCAGTAAGGAAAGTTTAGGGGTGCCTGCAGGTGTGCATGCACCCAAGCAGGTGGATTTACCTGAAAGTCCTGCTGAGTCATCTCCACCCCAAGTAGGTAGCATCACTGACACAGACACCACCTAAGGACCAGGAGGTCAGTGCAATATGTATTACAAACAACAGGTTACACTAACCTGAGCTGTGTACACTGGAAAACCAAGGTTTGCAGTGCAGTCACCATTCCCTAAATATCTGCCTCTAGCAGCACCCAGCAAAACCTTCAGAATGCAAATCTTCCAGAAAAGGAAGCTGACTGTAGACCAAGGTAAAAAAGCCGGAAGAACAACAGCATACAAAAAGCTTATCTGTCCCAAATCTATTTATTTAAATGGATGTATCTTCCCGTACACCTGTGCATTTGTATGCTGTTCTGCCTGCATGCTTATCTATCTAAATAGCATTTCAATTTCTGGGGAACAGCATGCTTCATTAGGTTAGCTAAAGTTCTCTCAGCTTTTCAATTATGTGCCCCTCTTTTCTCTAGGATGAAGCTTATTGTACAATGTCTCAGCCTGAGAACTAATAGATATACATGTACTCTTTAATTTACTTCACTCCTGCCCATAATACAGGTGCCTACTGAGGCAATATAAAGCAAATTCCAAAGCCCCTAAGGGTACAATTTTGGAAGAAATCTGTTGGAGCTTATTGATAACAACTCTAAATCTCGACTTTTTTTTTTTTATAGAACGGGTGGGGCACTCATAGTACTGCACATGCTATTTCATGAGACTTGGTAGAAAAGAAGAATGTCTGAAAGGAACCTTTCCAAAGCAGACGAAGGTGGGCTGGGTTCTCAGCTCCTATGGAAAGTCAACCTATGACCAAATTTCTCTAGAAATCTAAGCGCGTGCACTTGTACATAGCATACTTGTTAGATTCAAAGAGCCTCCACAAGGAAAGACAATTAAAACAGTTATACCTGGGTTGAAGAATTTGGCCATAAATGGTTAATTCATGATTTACAGCTCTTTCAAAAAGCATTTCATCTTTCACCTTTCCAGAGCTGAACTTGCTACAGCCTGATGCACCTACTGCTGCTGACTCCTACCCTTGGCTAACATACAACTCTCCTGCCTTGGCTCTTACTTGACTTGGTTTATAAGCTTGGACATGGTCTTCTTGATGTCCTCTTTCCTGAGGGAACTTCAGGTGTGGTCATGACTACCAAGTTACCTAGCACAGGCAAATGTTTCTCGTCACACAAAAACACACACTAATTACAGACAGAAAGTTCCTGAGCAGAAAATATCTGGAGTCTTCTGGGAGCATCATCATGGGTCTGCCCTGCTACTGTTCTCCTGTATGTATCCCAATTACGGAGGCTGATGGCAAGAAGCCTAAACTGACCATTATGGTGGCTCTGACTCAGCAAGTTTAATCATACATTATGACTGCAACAAGTTTGTTTATGATAAAACAAACCTTTTAGTCTCCTTTAGGAGACTAACATTTAGCAACATATCTCCACTTTTCTTATTTTGGAGAGGGCAGTTTAATACTAACTTCTGCAAACAGAAGACAGAATTGATGGACACTTCCTCTGAAATAGGTGAAGGACAAAGAAATGCTTCTTACTTGTCACATATTTATCTGTTAGCAGAAAGAAACCCCACCTGAATTAGTACAATACTAGTGCAAAGAGTAATTCATACACGTAATTATGTATGTAGCTATTATATTTATATTATGGTACAATAATCGTAACATTAGTTAACAAAACCAAAGAAATAGTAAAATGTTGATAAGAATGATCTCATTTGCTCATTTTGTAGACACCAGAAGATGTTGACCAGATGATAGGAGATATTAGCACCACTGTCAGCTTACTCCCACCAGGAAAACTTCTCAACATAACAAATTTCCTTACCACAAGTGCCGGATGGGCACTGATGTGTGTTTCAGGGCCACCAGTGCTCCTCCCCAGTCCAGAAACCACACATTATATTCCTCCTCGAAGATCTGCAAACAAAGAAAATACTGCATGAGTTCTCCACTCCACTGGAAAAGGAAGACCAAGAAGACGAAGAATAGAAAAAGGGTCCATTCTTTGCCCTCTCTCTGCTAAACATACCTGTCTCCAGGAGTTTCCACCATCAGAAGAGATGAACATGCCAACATCAGTGTAGGAAAGCTCAGAGCCAATATTGCCTGCAACACAAGTGAGCGTCAGAAGTTCTTGTGTGGATGAACACAAAACTGCATTTTTCCAGGAAACCAAAAGTACTTGGTCTCATCTGTGCTTTTTTTTTTGCATTCTTTCTCTATTCTTATCTAAAAACGCCACCATATTTCAGTGGCAACATTCAATTACAAAAGCCATGCAAACATGAAATCAGTAACAATTTAAAAATTGACACTGGTGAGAAACAGTATTACCAGTTTAACTTTCCCAAAAGACTGCATTGCTTATAATTGCAAGCCACTAAAGACAGGCTTATTCCAGGCAAAGACCTACATACTTGAAAAACTGCACAAGAAATCACGTACCCATTTGGTGCATATAAATTCATGAGGACTGATATGTAATGAAATACTAGCTCTCTTTAAAGGAAATCTTGTCTGTGGACAGAACCAGTGCAGACAACCACACTGGGTCAAAAAACTTAGCAGATATGTAGAGACCAGACTGAACATCATTCTAGACAACACTGATCATTCTCACTGACCTATCAAATTGTAGTGTTCTCAGTTTTATTCTTGTAATTTCCATTGTGATGGAAACTGTTCTGCTGACAGCTCTATAGAGGGAAATACTCTGCCTTCACCACGTGTTAGGCAACGGATATGCCACATATCAAAGCAGTGCAAAGTTCAAACATCAGCCTGAAACTGTCTATACAGACAGCCCAGCAGAATCCCATTTGGGGACACTATCTCAGAGCTTGAAACAGATGTTTTCAGAACCTCACTCTTACAGTGATACCTCTTAATACAGAGTACAGCATGAAATTGTCCTAAATCCTCAGCCCTCTAGAATTTCTGAACATCCACCAAAAATAGCATGAGTGATGTCCAATACCTGAAAAACTTGCAAATGCTCTGAACAGACTTCATTGGCTTATTCCCACATTACCCTGAGGTCAGCATCTTGCTTCTGTTTCCAGAATTAAAACATCTACAAGGACTATGTTCACTGAACAATGTAGGTCTGTTCTAAGTTAATTCAGTCAGACCTCCCTTCTTCCCAAGCACACAATGGCTTAGGGAAAAGCTACCACAGTCACCCTGGAACTGCTGGTCTGTCAACAATACCTTCAATCAGTGCTAGGTGGGATTCTGATGCTATGAAAGTCTACCCCATAGGAAGTAAGCAAAGCTAGCACTGACGTACTCCATCTGAAGGTCTCCTAGTAATAACGGCCAATAGCCATCATACTGTGGTCAAACCCACGATTTCTTTATTCAAAGTCTTTTCTTTAAACAATGTGCCATTCTTACACTTTCCAAGAAAGACTGTTTTTAAAACAGGGGTAATTTCCATGAAAGGAAGGGAGAACTAATATTTTTTCTTCAAGAACAGCAAAGGCAGTTGTTGTGCTCTTAACACATCTGTAGCATCAACAAGAGCATAATAAAAACACTCTAATGAAAATGTTAATTGAATTTCTGACATTTAATGCTGGAAAATGTGAAATTAAAACCCAGATGTGGGTTGATGCAACCCTAACAGCATCATGGAATCCAACTGGCTCTGTTGATGTGACAACGCTATTTCCAAAAATAAAACTTCTGGCTCAAGAAGGCAGGATAATTCAAGAAGAACTTGTAGAAAATGTAGAAGATGACACACTGTCCATCCACCTGACACCTTCCTTCCCTGACACCAGCAATGATAAACTATTGTGGATGAAGGTACAAGAAAACATTACCATGGGCAACAAATATAGCCTGTAGGGACATCCAGGTTCGTGAGAATGAATCTACAGTGTCAGTCCAAAGGTCTGTTTGGACCAGTGTCTTACCATGAGTGAAAGTCCTCAAGAATTACCTACCGGCTTAAATATAGAAGTGTATGTTTTGTACCATCATCTTTTAAATATCAAATCTGGAAAACCAACGTTCCAAACAGGGATTTCCGAATTGTGGCAAGGAGTCAAATGATCAGATTCTGTTGATACCACTTCTATCCATCTCTTTTTCTGAGTTAGGTTATTCTATGATTTTCTTCACTCTTTCCATCTAGCTTCATTCAGTTATATGGATTCAAACTTTACAAAACATAACTAATTCCCAAGGAAGTGGAAAGGATTTGGCAGTTGTAGAATTAGATTTTAAAAACATAATTCTTCCATTTGATATAATCTAACCTCTGCCCTCATACTAAGTCTGAGTTTCCCATCACTGCTGGAAATGCACCACTGTAAATCAAAGAGTAAGACATTGTTTAACACAGTGTTTGAGCATCCAGTGCCTGTGAGAACAAGTTTCAATGCTTATCCTGGAACACATTCGCCAACGTGGTGAGACACTCCTGTAGTTGTGAAACTGATTAGTGGAAACAGATGTGTATATTCCCAATAGGTTAAGCTTCTTTATTGCACAAAGCATTAGGGCAGAAATGATATTCTGCCTCTTAAAGGTTAATTGTTAGACTGAAAAAGCATTCATCCCATACACTGGCAGCTTGAAAAGAACCTCATTTACTAAGAGTTTAGATCAATGCCCAGAATTTCACTGTCCTACTGGCTCTATTTTCTTCCTAAAAGGTTAAAGACAAAAAGGTCTATGCAATCACACCAGCTTCTACACACCCACCTAGCAAGTGTGGCCTGCCAGGAGTGATGACTCCACTTGGCTAAGCATAAGAAGATCTGGAGGTTTAAACCAAATTATCATGCCCTGTTTGGCCTGGATCAGTGAACTGGAAATACACAGTGTTTCCCTTGTAGAGCTATAAATGTCATGAAGGGAACCTGTCTCTTAGGTTATAGCTTAGTCTGACAGACACATGGAAGTACAGAAGGACATGAGAAGAGAAATGGTTGGAACAATGTAAATTCATATAGGCAATATGCTAACATGACAGAATTGCAAGCGGATGATGGGCTGAACAGGATAAAGGAGATAACGCATCAGAGAGAACAAGCTAAACTGAGCCTCAGAAAGAATGGTTAAGTTTAAACATATGTAGAAGCCTCCTTGTAAAAAGGCAGGACAGCCTACCTGCTTCAGAGGCCAGTTTTCAATAGCACCAGCCGTTCAGAAAACACTCTGCTAACCTAGCAACTCCCACAGAGCTGTGGGAGCTATGAACATGGGTGGTAGCTCAATCCATCCTGATTAGGCTGCATGCTGTGTGCAGGCAACAGAGGACAAAAGTGTCTGTGATGGTTGTCAGATTAATTACATTACAGTGGGTCATCCGTTGTCATCGTGCAAGAATTGTAGCAGGTCATCACTAAAACACTGCAACCTGCCAAAACACCATTTCGCAGAATGACCCACAGCAACAGTGATCCATGCAGTGTTGATGAAGAGCTTCCAGTCTTGAAGCAACACAGCGTAGAAAGCAGGTGCCATGAACAAGACGGTCTGTTCATTAAGTCCAGGCTTCACCCAACAGGCTTTGTGACAACTCTCTGCTTGTTACACAAAAGGTGGAATTTTATTGATAATGCCTGGGAGCATAGCCATGAATATAGGCCCCATTCTCATTCTTGGTGAACTCCAGTAAATGGGTAGACCAGACCTACATCGGTGGTTGTTACGATATCAAATGAGAGGAGTTGATAATGCTAGTTGGTAACAATTCCACACAGATTTGGGCTTAGACCTGCATATGCGTTATTGCACAGCAACAAATACCTAGCAGGCATTGTATCTGTTGATGTAAGAGGCCACATGCCTTTTCCTAGTCCACAGCACGTGGGAGCTAATTTGAACTAGCTTAGTACCTCCTGAAACAGAGTTGAAAGCTTTTATGTCAACAGGAAACACTTCAAACACGTTCAGGCTCCCAGTGAAGCATGCGTGAGTGCTAAGAAGCACTTCAGTTCTCACCTGTTGCCACCAGCAGCCCAGGGGCTGTCTCCTTGCTGGAAATGCTTCCTGAAGTATATGGATTCTCTGAAAGCTGCAGATGCAAATGCAACGAGCAAAAGGGCTGTTGATAGGAAACAAAAAAAAAGGCAGAAGTTTCATCATCCAACAAGTCAAATAATAGAGGAACCCTTGGTGACTGCAGACAGATGCTCCGATCCTCCTAAAAATGACCCCTCTACTCTTAGCACACTTACAAATAGAAGCATATGTTCATTTTCTGAATAAGCACCATAAAAACAGCTGAAAGCAAGAGAAGCAGGAATACCGCATTACAAACGAGTATATCTGTATTTGTTTTTACCAGCAAAATTTGGCTGATCTAGAGCACTTTCCCCTCAAAACTTTCATATTCTAATTTAAGTTCCATACAAAAAGGTCGAGCAACATGGTGAGAATTTTCTTTTTGTTTAGCTTCATCAATTTTAAGGGAAATCTACTTTCTTAACACCTAGCAAGTCTGGAGGAAAACACGGGGACAAAGTAACCAGTGAAACTCCAGGGGAACAACACTCCTTTCAAACAGAGGGTCTGCAGTCCACAGTAAAATGATTGTTCACAAAATGTTGTTGACCTACACTGTGAGCCTGAAGTTTTCATTTGTAAACTGTGTCCCACTTCAGAGCACGTGACTCTGCAGTTCTCTGACCAGCAAGAAATCCTCCTACTCAGCTTCATTGGAAGTTTGTTTAACTCATGGACTTATGTAAGGGGCTCAAAAGAAGACAGTTGTGCTTTAGAAAGGTCTGCCACTCACCAGCTGGCAAACTACAGGATCCCCTCTTAGATCAGTGTCTGGTGCCTTCAGCAAACGCCAGTCTCTGCCCTTGTTGTAGGTAATGAAAGTCTTGATTTGGTCATCTATCTTTCTGTTAGCCAGGAATATGCCTTTGATCCCTGCTACCTAGGAAAAATGAGAGAGATGAAAAAAATACATCGGAAGAACAGGCCAAAGGAAAGGCCCATCTGAGCACTCTCAGCAGCAGACGCTCTCTGCAGAAGCAATAAAGTCATCTCAGTCCAGCCTTAGAAGACTGGGAATGACATTATAAGTACATCTTGGTGCCGCCTGCCCAGCTAAAAGGGCCTTGTGCTGTTTCTCTCTCTGTAAGAAAACAACAAAGATGTTCACAAAGCAAATCCCTAGCAAACAGTCCACTTCTAGATTTCCCTGAGTGGTTGCAGGCAGGCCCTTGACAGGCATGAAGGGTCAGCATGCATCACCTCTGGGAATGTGTTCCACCCAACTCCCCCCAGATTTCCATAACATGGAAGACAGCAGATAACACCAGAAGCAGCNATATTGAAACATTGATATTTTGAAAACTCGATTTCCTCATGTTCCTCCATTCCCAAATTCTGTCAAAATCAACCCAGTTGTTCCAAATGTTTTGATTTTTGTCAGCAGAACCAATTCCAAAAGAATACGATCCTGCCAAAATGGCCCCAAACAGATTTCATGTTGAGTCTGGTGTCTGTTTCACAGCTGTGAAAGTGAGGCAGGAAGAAGGAACTTGCTGCAAATCTGGAACTTCCTGACAAAAGCCAGGATGCAAATCCTTCTGGTTATAAAGGCCAGACACTACCCTTTGGATGACCCCATGAAAATCTCTATTGGCATTTAACAGTGAAGACTGGTACACAGCTGGAGAGTACTGACTGCCCAGGAATGGGATACAAGGCATGTTTACTTCAGCTGGCTCATCACAATACAGAAGTATTTTTTTCAGAGGCAGGAAAATATATTTATGTAAGTGAGAATAAAATGTAAAGTCTGTCCTTTGCATTGATCCATGTGTTATTTGCTAGTTTTTTCTCACTGCCTTAAACCACCTGGATTTTTATTAAAAAAATTGATGATGTTGTTAAACTGTCATTATTCTGCCTGAAATAAATTCATGTATAACCCTGACATATATGAAACTGGAAACACATTTCTCTATGTTATAGTAGAACTTTTCCGAGTCAGCCTGCAAACACCACTATTAGTATTACTGCTGAGTTAATAGTACTGTTTCTTGCTGGCAGTGCTGGCAGAGCACTGAGCCCTGAAACTCAGCAGATCTTCCAGTCAACAAGATATAAACCCACCAAAGCCAGAATGCTTTGAATTAACCAAGAACTGGAACAACTACTCTGAATGGACTGTTCTTGGCCAAGGCTGAAAGGCCTAACACAATAACGAGAACAGAAGATTACTAGAAGTTTTCCATTTGTTATCTCTGGGCAAACGAAACCTATCAGCTTTTGCTTACAATTCGTGAACTGCTCAGTCCTTACAAAAGTGGAATTCATATTCTCTGCCTGTGAGCAGGTGTCTCTAGCTGTCCAAGGGGAAAACCTGTATTTCTAGACCTTCTCTAGACATCCACATTTGGATGAGAGGGATAACAGTTTTCCCTTTTGGAAATGTCACATAGCATAACTAGTCATTGACTCGAAAACAACCAGTTATCACCCTCATAGCAGAATGCTCTGTGTTTATCCCCACATGAGTAAGCTCAACATCAAATCCAGTAAATGCCTCTGGGCTAATTCCAAAACAAATGAAGATCTTGGAAGGATGGTAAGAGATTTGCACTTGCCTGAACAGTTGCAGTTCTTGTAAGGTGACCTTTACTACATACCTCATAAAGGTCAATCATGATATTCCCCTCCAGTCCTCTACTGCTTTTCACATTTTCCAAGGCCAGGGTGAAGTAAATCCCACGGGTGTCCGAAACATACAGGTTGTATGTATCATTCTGGTTCCACTCTTGAACAGCTGCAAACACCTGATTCTCAAGCGTGCTGATAATATGCATGTCCTGTTCAAAGAAGACAAAAGACCTATTAGTAAGATCTCTATATTTCTTCGCCCTTTGGGACATGTAGTAATTACCATGACTTATGAAAGAATGGAGATGGAGCATGAATTATAGGTACGTTAAACAATTTTCTATTAGAGGAAGCCAATAAATTACCACCATTACGACTTCTCTGAATTTCTTTCTTTTAAAGACCACCAGCTGGGCAAAGGGTTTTTGCTTTCTTCATTTTTGGTAGCTTCAAGGAATTTCATCCAGCTTCATTTTTTATTTAAAAATTTGAAAGTGAGTTTCATCATTCATGGAAGATTCACAGCCTTGGATCAGGAGTCGTCTCATAGTCAGAAGGTACACTATTGCTAAATCAGTGACAATTTCCATCCATATGCTGACCTAATGGGTTTTGTTTCCAACAGGTAAATAATCACTTTCAGAAAACCAGAAGTGAGTTCACATATCTTTGAAGCTGAGGCATAAGGATGAGTTTGAGCTAGTGCTGGTAGTGACTTAATAAGATGGAATTTGAATATAATTCCAGGGACATATTCTTCTTTCTGAGGCTTGACCCATTCAATCTGGTAGACAGCTAAGTCCTAAGCGAAAGCCAGGTACAGCTGTATGAGAAGTACTAGCTTTCTTGCCTCCCAGCTTTGCTAGTCAGTGTTAGTCTTAGGCACTGCCATCCCACGCAGCATCACACAGTAGTTCTGTGCATCCAAAGCACCACTAAGGTGCAACTTTTATGAGCCAACTCTATCTCCATAACTTGTTGCCAGTTTCCAGCCATAGGATGGGGACAGTAGAGCTGCTATATCCTGTGCTTCTCTCACCATATGGACACTGCAGTAGTCATCAGCATCCTAAGCATTTTCCAGAATGCCCAGTGTCATGGCAAGGTTTACCAGAGAAATTTTTAGTAGGGAACGGAACAAGACTGGTGAAAGCTATTCATAGCAGATCTGTCCAGGAGGAATCATAGAATGGTTTGGGTTGGAAGGGACCTTAAAGATCAGCTAGTTCCCACCCCCTCTGCCATGGGCAAGGACACCTCTCACTAGACCTGGTTGCTCAGAGCCCCATCCAGCCTGGCCTTGAACACTTCCAGGGAGGGGGCATCCACAGCCTCTCTGGGCAACCTGTTCCAGTGTCTCACCACCCTCACAGTAAAGAATTTCTTCCTAATAGCTAGCCTAAATCTCCCCTCTTCCAGTTTATGGCCATTACCCCTCGTCCTATCACCACATGCCCTTCTAAAGGGGTCCCTCCCCAGCACTGCTGTAGGCCCCCTTCAGGGACTGGAAGGCCTCTATCAGGTACCCCTGGAGCCTCTCTTCTCCAGGCTGAACAACCCCAACTTTCTCAGCCTGCCTCCGTAGGGGAGGTGCTCCAGCCCTCTGATTATCTTCATGGCCCTCCTCTGGACGCCCTCCAACAGCTCGATGCCCTTCTTGTGTTGGGAGCCCCAGAACTGGATGCAGTACTCCAGGTGGGGTCTCACCAGAGCAGAGCAGAGGGGCAGAATCACCTCCCTCGCCCTGCTGGTCACTCTTCTCTTGATGCAGCCTTGGATGCGATTGGCTTTCTGGGCTGCAAGTGCACATTGTCGGCTCATGTTGAGTTTTCCATCAACTGACACCCCCAAATCCTTCTACTCAGAGCTGCTCTCCAGCCATTCTCCGCCCAACCTGTATTTGTGCTTGGGATTGCCCCAGCCCAGGTGCAGGACATTACACTTGGCCTTGTTGAACTTCATGAGGTTGGCACGGGCCCACCTCTCAAGCCTGTCCAGGTCCCTCTGGATGGCATCCCCTTCCCTCTAGCATGTCAGCTGCAACACCCAGCTTGGTGTCGTCTGCAAACTTGCTGAGGGTGCACTCAATCCCACTGCCCATGTCGCCACCAAAGATGTTAAACAGCACTGGTCCCATTACCGATCCCTGAGAGACACCACTCATCACCAGTCTCCATTTCGATATTGAGCTGCTGACCACAACTCTCTGGGTGCGACCATCCAGCCAGTTCCTTATCCAGCCAGTGGTCCGTCCATCAGACCCATGCTTTTCCAGTTTAGCGACCAAGAAGAAATGCAGTCCAGTGTCAAATGCTTTTCACAAGTCCAGGAGTTAGTTCAGCCTCTGTATTTTGTGAGCCTCTGTATTTTTGTGTATTTTGTGTGTATTTGTTCATTTGTGAACAAATGANTTCACAAGTCCAGGAGTTAGTTCAGCCTCTGTATTTTGTGAGGTACTTGTTCATTTCCTTTTGTGCTTTACAGAGGAAAAAGAAATCTGCTCCTTCTGAAAAACTCACTGATCAAAGGCAGTGAGAAATAAAGACCCCATCTTCATATTTAAGAAAGATAATTCAGGAAGCACAACAAATGAAGCTCCCCAGAGTGGAATTCCACTGTGACGCTTCACCACCGGCAGGCTGTGCTATTCAAGATATTACATGCCCGTGATCATAAATAGTGCACTCACCTTAGGAAGAGAGTATTTGGGCAATCTAATCTGAGCAAAAGGCTCACGTCTGTATGACACATAGTAATTTGCTCTTCCACCAGCTGTCACCTGTGGAAACATCAAAGAAAATGAGTGATGGCCCTTGTGAGACACCGTATGCTGACACCTCTAAGAGAGTTTGGCAATTTGTTTTTCAGATATCTTTTCTATGACCTGCACAGTTGTCCCTGAAAGCTTCTGTATAACTCCATCAAAGAAATCCCAGACTTGGAAGGAATGGAGTATTATTTACTTAACCTGTGCTATTGTACTTTCCATTTTGTCTCTTATGCTTCAGTTCCAGCATGATTTTAACTTTAGATATCTCACAAAAATAGGAAAAGTGCAAAGTTTAAGGTCTTCAGTGGAAAAAAGAAGACAATCTAGTTTTCATCATGTGGTTCCAACATAACTACCTTGGGCAAGTAATTAGAAGTCTCAGCATTCCTTTTCCTCTCCCACAAAAACGAAATAATACGTCTTCTCTCTGATGCTTCACTGCCTTTTCTATTTACACCTTGGAGTCACAATTGTCTTCCAACAATCTTTTACAGTGACTAACATGAGAAATGCACACTAGCATTATTTGATACAAACAGTAAACGCAATGAGTGTTCTCTTGGAAAGGCAGAGCTAAGCCCTTTGGATACTCTCCGTCCCTATAAAGCCAGTTTTCCTGAAATCATATCATCCCTGAATAAGAGTGTGGGGGGAACTGATAGATGTCCAAATCTGTGGTTTTACAGAGCAAATGAGCTGTAAAGACTACATATAAATGCCACACATCGATGAGATCTGGCTCTAATAATGTGCAATATATGGGATTTTAAACCTGACACTTGTCCTTTACTCTTGCTGTGGGTGTCCTTTCTGGCACTGTTTCAGACCTGACTACAGCAAGGCTTACATTGGTGAATTTCCTATATTCTGCTGTTTCAGCAAACTTGCAGGTTTTGAGATAGAACCATACATAAAGCACTTGTCTATTACATGAATTTGTTGGCTTCGTAAGCTTCCAGTAAAGCTAACAAAGGTCCTAGATTCTCTCCTAGATATACTCCCTTTTATCTGACAGTGATATTTCAGAATGAGCTTCCATGGAATATGCTATAGCATCAATTATATTCTCAGTAACGATATCACCTCTAGATAGCAGCATTTTTCACTAGAGAATCTGTTATTTGAAGGACATGACATTACTGGTCATGAAATTTGATATCTAATCAACTCAAGATAAGGCTTTTCTATTGACAACTTGAAGAATTGGAAAGAAAGGAAGGTTGAGCAATAGGACAGGTTTTTACAGTAAGACTTCCTCTTCTGCCTTTTTAACTTGTAATGTTATTACAATTAGCACTCCCAAAATATAAAACATCAAAACACAGTCGTTATACCCTAATACCACATATGAAGCCAGAAAAAAAACCTTTATCATAGTGAACTGAAACAAAGGACAACATATAACTAAAGACAATGTGAGACAGAAAATCAGAAGTAATTTGCCTATGGTCTCAAAAGAAGCCAGTAGCAGAGACAGGGAGAGAACAAGAGTCACTTGACTCTCACTCCAGGTAAAGTGCATTGTGCAATGCCACAGCAGCATTTGTGGGCCCTGCTCTACAGGTGTGAGGATGGTGAAAGGGCTGCAAGAGTTATTGCAGAAGGATATCTTTCTCATCTAGTATCATCACATCAAAATTAAGTTTTCATGGCAAATAACAGAATATGTAGTTGATTCACGCTCATTCAGACTTAGAGGAAGAAGTTCATGTTTGCAGTAATTGCATCCCTCTATCAACTGTAAATACATTTCACAAAGGTGAAATGTAAACCTCACTTCTAGATCATTCTATCTAAACAGCACAGGGAGTATTTAAATATCCCGTATTCTCTTGGTAGTGTTTCTGACCTCCAGTGGAAGAGCCACATCAACTCATTTTACAACACTCATGATTTCAATGCCAGCTCAGTATTTGTAGCAGAGTAAAGATTGGAATTAATATGTCCAGTGACTACTTGGTTAGGTCCCTGGGTTCAAGAACGACCTTGTATGATGGACTGAGACATGAGTATTGATTCTGCTTTACAGAATAGAATATTTGCATACTTCATAGGGACGCTATGAAGTTTAATTGATATAGGGAACAGCACACAATCTTCAAGAAATATCTGGAGGTGATCAAATTCCCCCCTTTCTGCACCCAAACAGGTTCTATGCGAAGTCTATCACACTCGTTACATAGTTAAAAAGTTTTGCACCACTGCAAACCGGCATCTGTTTTTTCTTCTTTTTAAGGTAGAAAAGTAGGATTCAAACACCATTGAAGTTCACTGTGCATGAGATAAACTCCATTTTAGTCCTCTACTTGGCATTAAGGTCACCTTCACAAAGGTTTTGAAGTAAAAATCTTTGTGGCCTGTGATCTTCCTGAGCAAGTTAATAGGAAGCCACACACAAATTCTATTGGCAGGAGTTGTGTGAAGATTATCTCAGTCAGGACCTCATCTTTGTGTGATTTACATTCATGGTTATAACTGTTCCAAAAATAATGATCAAGCCTTCAATAAAGTTTTGGCAAGCACTGTGGTTGAGAATGAATTTTGGAAGGACCAGCTTAATTTATTTTGATGAACTTTTCCGCTGCCTATGAGCAAATTCTTCAACATTGTAAATCCCAGAGATTATGGTAGTGTTATCACCTCCAATGCCTCCTTTTAGTTTACATTTGATGAATGTCACCTAATTATTTGCTGTGAGCTCATCTGTCATGCTCAGTAGAGAATTAGCTGGGTTTGCCTTTTTCCTCCTCCTTTGCTAATGACTGGCTCATTAATCTGTTCTTCTGGATTTCTATTTTATGCGTTTAATTGGGCTTTTGGCCAGTGGAAATGATTCCTTTGGACAAAAGTGTTTGCTGTTAAACACATTCGTCTTTCCTAACCTGAGCTCTTCCTTCCTCTCTCCCTCATGGTCTACTACCTCTTCTTTAATACTTCCATATTTTGTTACAAGATGAAAGTCTGGTCTCAGGTTAGTTGACATTTAAGAGAAACATGAGAAGTCTCCCTTTAAGAGCTGTAGGAGTTTCATTATGCTAGATCATCACCCATCCTGACCTGCAAAAGGACAGAGCATATCAAATAAACAGGACAACAAAAACATGTTCACAAGGCTACAGAATGAGAAAATCTGTCATGGAATCCATTCATCTCCATAATTTCTGAGACATGCCTGGAAACATATGATTCTTTATGAGCAGACTGGGGTTTCACTT
>VXAV01002398.1:120777-140851 GCA_013399715.1 Alectura lathami | reverse complement strand
CCCATAGCAATTGGTCTTGTCCAGAAAGAGCTCACTCCACTGCACACATGAGGAGGAGACTGCAGTGCTGCTTATGTGCATGCAGCTCCCACACTGCAGTCTTCCCAGGTCATCTGGATGCAGTCCTCCACCTAATCCCAGCACAGACTTTATCAGCCTTCCCTCTTATACTCCCAATTTCACAATTAAAGGAACAGAATTAACAATTTGGATGCATTTAGGAAAAGTGTTTCCTCAAGAAAGAGAAGCAGGATCTTAGCTTAAGCCAGTCTTAGTTAAAAGACAAAATATATATCTTTCCTTTACCACCTAGACTAAAGCTTCATCTCATTTCATTCCTGCTCTTCAGCAAGGGGGAAAGCTGGTTACCATCATCATCAGTGTAATCCCTGTCTCCTGAGTTTCCTACATCCTGGAATCGCTGCAGCTGAGATTGTGGTCTTCACTTGAATGGCATGTCTTCAGGAATCGCTCTTTCATACCATATGATTCATTCTCATGACTCCAT
This sequence comes from Alectura lathami, assembly GCA_013399715.1. Taxonomy (NCBI): domain Eukaryota; kingdom Metazoa; phylum Chordata; class Aves; order Galliformes; family Megapodiidae; genus Alectura; species Alectura lathami. The sequence goes on along the minus strand of VXAV01002398.1, from coordinate 140,343 downwards.
AGTTAAGAGATAGGGAGAGATGGCCTTATTCCATTCAGCCCATGTTTTCTCACAAAATCTCAAAAACATGTAGTTTCTCATTTACATACTGTCACGTTCTCTTCATCTACAAAACCATCATCAGCTAGCTGACAAATTTACAGCCATTTTCTACTTTGAAGGTGCCCTATAACATCTTCTTCCAATCTCTCTGCTATTTACCTCCCACTGCAAATCTCTGTTCAGTCCATTAGCATTACTTGACTGTCAAATTAGCATAAACCTTTCCATTTGTTGAAATGATCACTCACACCTTCCTTTTACTCTCTTTTGTTCTTTTCAGCTCACCAGTAGCTTCTTTGCATTTTCCAAGTAGACAAAACAATAGCAAGTTAGTTTCTCTGAAACACATGGACACTCATGATTATTGATGAGTGAACTTTCAAAATATATCAGATTGAACACGAGACAAATGAGCAACAGAGAGATCAATTGTTTTGTTTCAGACTGCATAACAAATCTATAGCAGACAGGTATAAACTCCCTGCTTTTATGATTTGTTATCACATGCAGAGAGACGACTCTCTTTTGCACTGAACAAACACCTTGTGCAGGCAGAATTCACATCATGTTCTTATCAAGCCAACATACCTGGATGAAGATATATTCATCCTGAACAACAAGGGAGTTGATGTCAATGGAGCGTGAAAATGGCCCATTCCTTTTGGTCTCTGAGCACTCCTGGATCCGACAGGTCAAGTAGTGGGTGTCTGTAATGGGAGAATATGTACACATGAGAAATGGCCATACAGGAGCCTGTTGTCTGAAAATGTCATCAGCAGTTCAGAAGGTCTCTGAAGGGAAGTCTTAATCTCATCTCCAACTAGCTAAACATTACTGTACGATCCACCTACAACCTTTAAAACCATAACTGCTCACTGGAGTCAGGAATTCATCACACTTCCACACCCACTGTTCCCTTCCCCATTGTGCAGACATCCCTCAGGCAAGTAGAGTTAAGACCATAAATGGAGGGTACAAATAATACATGCACCAGAAAACTGATGATGAGACAATAAGAAGCAGGAAAACTTTCAAAAGCCACCCAGGTGAAATTTATCCATTCCACTGTCTTGCTGGGGATTATATTTCCATTCTCTGCCTGAAACACGCCAGCCTTGACAACTGCTTTTTACTGTGGTAGTAATACACAAGGAGAAAAATAAAACAAACCAATGCTATTAAGTTTAATTTATTTTGATGTGAAAATTAGAAGTGTATCTCAAAATTAACAGTCATTATAGCCAAATATAGTCTAGATATGCAAACATCACAGACATAAAATAGCACAACTAGCTGAAGATTCCTAGTAATAGCTATATGCATGACAAGAGGCATAAAATGCTTCTGCCTGGAGAGAGGACAAGAAGACCCTCACAGTAATGGAATGCCCTGTCAGTCCTTGGCATTGCTTGAGAGAAGGAATAGGACTGGGAGAAGAACATGAAGACATAAGGAAGTCAAGATGCTACAATAAAGGGGCCTGCATGAGAAGGCAGATTTATAGTCAGATATTCAGAATGGCAAGAAGAGACAGGATCACCTCCACAAAGTTGGCAGGAGTTACAGAGGATTAGGCAGTTTCACTCAGGCTAAGAAAGGATCTTATGAAACAGAACAATCACAGCACTGTGTCTCTGGATGTATGTAATCTAAATATGCCATCTCTGCCTTTCAACTGCTCTTCTGAAAACTGCAAATTAGGAAGAGAATGAAAATACAACTAAAATGATGGCTGCTGTGATAAAAGGGTCATATCTTTTCCACTGCGGCACTTTTACAGGCTTATTAGCTTCAAGCACTTGTTGACTTTTCTTCAAAGGGTGAGAACATACCATCTAGAAAGAAAACTGAGTTTATAATGGCTGAGCTGAGCTTGATGCAGTGATTTTAGTTCCCATGACTGTATCTATTAACAAGGACCTTACTGAACTGAGCCCAAAAGGATGAAATATAACTTCAGAAGTGGAGTAACTAGCCTAGCAAAGCTGCTTACAGGAATCTCCATCCCATAAACCTGCTATTGTACTTTGCCTGTGTCTTTAGAAACAGCAAAACGTGTTTAACGGCAAAGAAGCAGGGAACATAACTGCGATCTTCTGACACTCAGCTAGCTGCCTTCTCAAGTCCAAAGACATGATTCACAAAGTTTGGCAGTTTCACCTTCCATTTCCTAGTTCCACCTACAGACGCCTAAGAATGCAAAAAGAGGGCAAAGCAGGTCAAAGGAATTAATAAGTTTTTTTTTTTTTTTTTTTTTTTTTNTTTTTTTTTTTTTTTTTTTTTTTTAAGTTATTGCCAAAACAAGCTACAAACAACAACCAAACTTTAATCTAATAAAGGTTCATGCCTAGCTGCCTGAAGGTCCATGTTCTGAGGCTGCAGACCCACTAGAGGCACTGGGAATTCCAGGTTAATAAGGGCTACATGGCTGATCCAGAGCAGTTGCATACATCTGGCGCTGCAATGAAAACATAGTTCCACTGATGATGCTAAAGCCGCAGTAACGGCTGCCAGGGTCAGCTCAGAGTATCTAAAGGTAATTAACACATATGGTGTATACTGGAACATGTCTGACCTAGAGACAGTGCCAAATAACTGGAGTGTCCAAGGAGTTATGCTTTCTCCCAGCATAAAATTCCAGCAGCAGTAGAGAAGTCAGATTCTCAGCTGGAATAAATTATGGCCGACACTAAATAAATTGACACGTACAAACTTGGTCTGGAGTTGCAGTTTATGACCCGAATGTGCAACCCAAGGCATTTTTGCAGTGGACAGAAGCAACTTCCCAGGAAACAACGGGGTCTCACATATCTCCATTCAACCCAAAGAGCTCAGCAGCCTTGACTTGTTCTCTGAGGTAGCACTAAAATTAGCCAGAATAAGGAGGAAAGGTCAGGAGCTGTATTTTTAGAAGCTCATTCCCTCCAGTATGTTCTCCCACACAGTTGTCTGGATATTCTTATCCCTCCAAAAAGGGGATAATTTGCTGCTGCTGAGTGACAGAATGGGAGGAGGAATAAAAACTTGTCACAAATAAATGCAAATAGCACACAAGTGTTGACATGACAACTAGCTTCCTGCCTACTGAGAAACATGTCATTTCGAGTGTGTTACACCAGCAATCAAATGCACTCAAAGAATGGCACCTGATTAATATTCATGGGAAGCTGGTGTTGGTGAAAGGGAGTAGTGCTCTACCCATTTTTTGTTTAGTCTCTTGCTTACTTATTTTCATATATTTTACATACATATATTACAACATGGAACCTGTAAAAGAAAACACAGACTCAAAAAACTGTCTTCAAATTTGTCTGCCTTTGGACTCCAAACTAAGTTCAACTATGAGTTTCTTTCTGGAGTCTCACAGAAAATGAAAAATGATTCCCTTTAAAGCATCTTAGAAATCAGGTAAAAATTGGACAGGATATAACAAATAGTAACCTCTGAGCAGGAAAAAATGCCATCCAATGTAACAAACCTCAGAGTGGATATTTAATGAGGCCATAGGATTTCCTGACTAGGAAACAAACACAGACCAACAGTTCAGATCAGGATATGCCAAAACTCTGAGAAAATGCAAAGGCAAAAATGTCAAGGCCAGAAAGGCTGGTTTTCTTCAACTGGGTGGAAATTGAGAAGCCAATGTCCAAAGCAGAAATTCCAGAAGACACTACACAGCTATCTTCTAAAATCATCAGCATCTGCTTTCTGACATCTCAGTTCCCAGGATGTCTCAGATTTTTCTGTAAGGCAAATGGCGAACTGCCCCTACATTATCTACCCAGCACTCAGTTCACATTTGAGTATTACGAAAAGCAAGAGACAATCTCAAGTCCTACCCAAGCTGCTGGAAAGGTAAGATACCATGAAGAGTTATGGTCTTATTTACAGAGCACATCTTCATCTGTATAGATAGGATTGGGCCCATGAACAAAAATGTCAAATGAAAAAGAAATGAACATCCTACCATCAAAGCTGTTATGTTCCTATCTTCTCTAAAGAGAGCTAGCTCATTCTTCATCCCGGCTTTGCTTGTTTGCACAGCCACAAGGAAAAAGGATGGCTGCCCAGAGGGGCAGCTGGCATGTGCCCAAGTGAGGCACTAACCCTACAAAGCCTTGCTTACCTTTTCCTGAGAGACGTATGCCTCATAAAAAGTTAGCTTTGATCTAGGGATTATATCCAGTTCATAAAATGTCCCAGACAACACCAGAATTAGTCTTCTCCTTTTTTCTTTTTTCCTTCTTCTTTTCTCCTTCTTTTTACTGAGCTGAGACTTCCTAGCTAGCCTCAAAAACTTCTTCTGCTTATAACTTTCTCAGCCCATCTGTGAATGAGGCAATATGGACATCGAGCAGCCCGCAGGCTTTGCTGCAACTCCAATCCCAACATCCACACCTCCACGCAAATCCTTCCCACAAACCTGTCTCACTTAGGATCAGGGAATGGCTTTTTCAGAGGCATACCCATTTTCTTGCTGAGGAGCTCAAAACACCCACTGCTAATCAACATGGTCTGCCATCCTGAGAATTTGAAGTGTATTTATACCCTTTTTAGAAGTGATAAAACCGAAGTAATTTCTTGAAATTTGCATTGAAACTGGTGAGATAAGCCAAGCTACCAAGTCCCTTCTTTGCCTTCCAGTCACAACTGGGCAGCTCGGAGGGGGAAGCACGAGCCCACAGGGCTCTCTGATCAGTGACACCTGAGGATGTGGTCTCTGAAGGGAGACACTGGAAAAGTCAAACCTGTCACTGTGCTGAAGGCTTGTAAGGGCAGACCTATGTGGCAGGTTACTGCGACCTGTGCTGACATGGGGCAGCACAGGCTCTGCTCCTCCTGGCAGCATTAAGAAGCCAAAGAAGAGCAGGCATGACTGGCCAGCATGGCTAAGTGGGATGAGAGCAGCAGAGGGAAACAAGTTCCACTGGCAGATTGGCTCAGATTAAAATCAAACTGACAGTGAAGATTACGATGGGAAAAAAAAACGACTGGAAAGACGGACGTAGATAGGACTGTAAATTATTCCCCAGGAATTAGTTACCGTTACCTTGCTTTATCTTTCAGGTTGTTTTTTTTTTGTTTGTTTTGTTTTTTAATTCACTTGTCTTTAATTGAAATATTGTTTATCACATCATACCTGTGAGCAGGGAGATTATCTCACTGAAAATCAGGAAGTTTAATTGATCTTTCCCAGGTGCATTGGTGGGTGATCATGTCCATGTATTTGTAATAGTTCCCTTGCATTCAGCCCTGTCCTTCCTGCTATTACATTCAGGCAGAAGGTGTAGTACCCAAGGTTCCTACATGTTTTTCTAATTTAGAAATGATTATTATTCAGCAACAATGGCTCTGTCAAGATGTCAAAAAACAAAAAAAAAAAAAGGAAAATAGAGAAAAAGCAAAGACAAATGCCACCTCTAGAACAATTGTACACTTTTAAAATTGTCAGGGACATTGAAGACAGGAATTCTAGTTCCTGACTTGAGCTGAGCAATGGGAATACTCAGCTCTTTCTCTTATTGCATTAAGTAAGTGACCAAGTCACCAGACTGACCTAAAAGGAATTTAAAAACCCTCTTCCTTCTGCCAACTACTGAAGAAAACTTAGTCACAAACTTTCAAATTGAGAAGAGATAATTTCAGGGACCCATTTTCCAGCAGGTGTAAGAGCCTCAGTCACTTCGCCGAGAGCATGAAGTCCCATTTTCATTACGGACCCAGCCAGGAGAAAAGTTCAGCCTGCCATTCCTAAGCACACCGAGCTGCACCATTTCACACCAGGTGAGCCTATAGCTCTGAGGCAGTCGCTGTTTTCTAACACAAGCTAATATCATTTTAAACCTTAAAAGCTCTAATTAGAGCAACACAGTTCTTTTGTGTTATGCTTGGCTGGGAGAGGAGCCCCTTCGGTGCTGTCCCCCAGTGGGACCAGCACAGTCCACTGGGTCCTGCCTGCTGGGACAATGCCTCGCTATGGGCCTGTTTTGCTGACACTACTGTTCAAGTCTAACTTTCAGGGAAACCCTCAATACCATCAACTGCCAATTTCAAAATGCTGAACTTACGCATTAAAACAAGAACAAACAAAAACAAGAATAAACCACCCACCCCCAAGCAAACAAGACCTGAAGGAAGAGAGATGTCTGTGAACTGAGAAGGCATCTTTCGCGTGAAGCATCTACATCCCTGACACATCCAGTATTCAAATAGCTGGCTGAGCAAGTTTAAACTTAGTTTGGAAACAGATCTCATCAGCATTTTGTTTGCTTACTTGCTTACTTTTTCACTTGCTTTTTGCCACTTCTCCCAGCATCTCTACAACAGCATATGCAGCAGCAAAGACACTGAAGAAGCCTCGCTACCTTGCCCACCCACCTGCTAGCCTGTTTTGCTCTCTCCCCATATTCAACAAACAGCTGTCACCATAAGCTTTTATTGCCTGGTTATTTATTCAGCTGCCAACACTAAATAGCAGTGGGAGGCCAATGAATGATTTTAGAAGATCCACAGCCTCAGAGAAGTCACCCTGATAGACAGGAGCTTGTTCACAGAGCATCTGGCCTACGCAGCACTACACTAAAACAGGAAAGAGTTTGCAACCAACAAAAATGAAGCCTTTTCTCCAGCATTCTCTACAGCCTCATTCCTATGCCACTTTTCTACATTATCCCTGTAGCACAAAAAGGATACATCCCATAGATGAGTAGCATTGAGCCAGACTAACATTGGCTCCACCCTATGCTAAAATTCCTGTATGAAATACCTATAATACCACAGAGAGTGGTGGAAAAAGTCGGCTTTAATACACACTGTCTTTGCTGAAGGTTAGTTACACAGGAACCTGCTCTACTGAAAATGTGGCTAGGCTCATTTCAGTGGGGGTTTGCTTTGTTTTGTTTTTTCCTATTTCTTACTTCAGATCCAGGCACTTTCTCAAGGCATGTATTGTTTTGGTATGGAGGACCTATTTATACATTTTAGGCAAAACTGAAAAATTGTTTCAAAATGAGTCAAGGGGTACCTGGGGTATAGGGACATTCTAGCCAGAGAAGTCCAGCTGTAAGCAATTTCTCAGATCCACAGGTAGAACCTAGCTGTTTTGAACACCTCTGGAAATCATGGAGGCTGTACTGCAGAGCTCAGCTCAGGTCTTTGTGATTCATATGAGAATCACATAAAATACATGATTCTGAAAACAGCTAAATAGTGAACAGAACAGACTGCTCCTTAGCCCAACAGATTGCGGGGAGCCTGGGCTCTCCACAGACACAAGCCCTGCAGCCTCTGAATTCCCCCCAGGGTTGAAGGATAAGAATATGCCTCACATCAAACCCCATGATCCACATTTTTCCTATCAATTAAAATGTAAATGGAGAGACAAAACGAGCAAAGTGAATTTCAATTCCCACTCCCTTCTTGACTCAAAGTACATTTATTCAGCATTGGCTGCAGGCACTCACATCCATCAGCTGTCCGGGCTTCCATGTGCACAAGGTCTGGTTCTTTATCTAAACCCGTCACAGACCTGGGAGAAAGAGAGAAGAAAAAAAAAAAGAAAAGAAGGCATGAGATGAGGTAAAAGGCTGCAATAAGATGGACAGAGAGGGAGGGAAAGCAAAACTGGTTCAACCTTTTGATATCATGCATCCCTGCTTGCTACCCTCTGTTGTCTCCTCTACGTTTCTGTGCAGCCTGCTCCCAGGGGCCACCTGATAACCCTTAAATACCTTCCTAGGTGCTTGTGAATAAGCCTGCCTGTCCCTTGCCTGCAAGAGCAAGACTACAGCAGCCATTCTTGTGGTGGCAAAGATAGCTGGTTCCAAGATCCGTCAAAATGAGAGCTTTGTTTTCATACTGCAAGAAAGATGAAGACACAGCAGACACAAGTCATAGACAGCAAATTAAAAAGGGGTTTTACTCAGCTGAATAATGAAGTGAGATCTATCCCTGGTTTGCTGGCCAATCTTGTTATTGTTTATCTCAGTTTCCCCATCTTCAAATCACATACACATGCATGGTGAAGTTCAGACAAAAAAAAATGCAAGACAGTATTCATTATTCACTCCACACCACAGCCCTCATTAATCACGAAACAAGGCATGAGTTTCTCTAAACCTACCAGCTGAAACCCAAGAACCTCAAGTCAAATCTTCATGTATATTTTTATTTTACTCCCTAAAAACATTTTGCAAGGCACACTACAAAAACAATTTTCCTCTTGGCAGAGGTAAAGTCAAGCCCAGAACAGAAATGTTATTCTTAGTGTACTGGCTGATAAGAATCACTGGGAGATGAACATTTAGCCCTACCAATGGCTGGCAGGGGGAAAAAAATCCATAGATGTTCATGTGATTTATGGAGCTGCTTTTCCCAAGTTAACCAAGGGGTTAGATTAAAAAGGGACAACGACAAAAATCAGTTTCTAATTTGGTGGAAGCTGAATTTGATACAGTAGATTGTAAATAATAGATTCCTTCTGAGCCAACCAGTGTTCACAATTCCCTAATGCTCTGAAGCACTTTTATCACAATCTTTTGCTTTTTTAATCCTTGGGGCATCAACAGCCAAAACATTTCAAAAAGAAAAAAGGACATACAAAATACAAATGATCTGATACATTTTTGTGGAGCTGAAAAAACAAAGCAACTGAAGTACAACAAGCATATGTGTGCCAGAGTTCAGCTAAGATCAGCCAGTGCTGCAAATGCCAAAACAACAACAGAATGACCCAAAGTGGCGGTAACTGAAATGGCTCTGCTCATTAACTAGAGCTTTGCATCAATAGTGAGCCCACTCACAGCACACTGTGAACTGTGGCAAAAAAAACCAACACAACAACACAATGCCACGCAGGCAGTGCTTTCATCATTCCCCTCCCAGTGAGAAATAATCTCTCAATCGCTATCATCAGTTTCAGGATGATGCCACAAGGAAGAAAGTGCTGTTCATTATCAGTAAGGATGTCAGAACAGGCCAAAGTCCCTGTGACCATGTAATTATTAGGGTCAAATCTTCTGAAAGATCTGGGCATATTTAAAAGTGACAGTACGACAGGTAAGAATGCCTTAAAATGTCAATGAAAAACATGAGGGAGTACAGCAACATACATTCCCCATACACAGGAAGACCACATCTTTCCAGTTCATAGCAAAATGATTCTGCCTTTTTCCAATAAGTAGCCATAAATGCTGTAATCTCAGCTGATCAGAAATTGTGACTCACATTTATGACGCATCAAATGGGACAGAGGTACATCCTTACCACCATATCTGTGCATTACAACTTTATCAAATGGAGTGGTAATTTCAGCACTTTTTGGCAGAGGTTGGGAAAGCATTAGGAACCAACCAGTCAGTCTAGCTTGAATTTCCTTCCCAATGCCATCTACTTGTTTCCTTAATTAGCTTTGACAAGACTGATGGTTCTTTTCAGAACAACAACAACATCATAAGGACCAGCATGCAGCATCCCCAGCACTTTTCTACTTGCTGAATACTGTACTTCAAGTGGAAAAGCTCACAAAGCAGTCTCCTGCATCCTAAAAGCAAAACAAGCTCCTGTTATCTGCAGGTAGATAACAAGCCTGTAAAGTAATGCACCAGAATCCTTCCTTCTCCCAAACCAAGTAGTTCTCTTCCATCAAAGCCTCTGACTGCAAAACAAATCCCCAGTCAATGATCTTTCTTCATGTCTGTTCCCACCCGCAACAACGATGGCTTTGCTTTGCAGTGCTTCTGACTCCAGAACACAGTTGTTTTTCAGCGTTAGATAAAGAAATGCAAAAAAGCTGGGCTGTGAAAAAGGCAAGATGTGAACACAGGTTCTGCAGCACACCTGCAAACATGCACACAGACTGTAAAGCTATCCTTCATCCCACGTGGTAACTTAGTTGGTCTAGAGAACTCACTAAAACAGCCTCTCAGGTCTGGCAATACAAGAAGTGAAACAGAAATCTTCACAGCCTTTTCTCAGTCCTTCTCTCATTGAAGGTATATGGAGGCTGTCCTGTTCAAAACAATTCAGCGACTTGAGGAGGATGTCAGCATCCTATGACTTACCCTTTCTGTTGCATATTCTGTACAACGAAGTGGAGCACACCGAGCAGGGTGGTTGGCAAGGGGTTTTATTGCTCTCTGGCTGACAAACAGCTGTATTTCAGAGGCTTACAAAGGAAAGAGTATTTAACAACACTTAGAAACCCTAAGACCAGCTTAAAAACATTTTTCCTGCCATGTGGTCACACCTCAGGCTCTAGACACAGCTCAGCTCTCTTTTGGACGTGTACAAACTCCAAATGGCACTAACCAAACCAAGGTCCACAAAATGCATGCATGNAAAAAAAAAACCCCATAGTAAAGTTTTTTTTTACATCAAAACCCATTTTTAAAAAAAAAAAAAAAAAAAAAAAAACATGGCACTCACATTGTGACAAAACATGCTAAAGCAACATCCTCCACCATCCTTATTCATTTATCACCACTTGGTTGAAAATACGCTGAGAAAAGAGGATGCAGCCAGAAGTGACAGGAAAGGTCATTTTTTCCTGCTGACATGTTCTCTGACTGCTGCAAAGGCAGTTTTTGAAACGGGGAGCCTGCAGCTAGTGTTGCAGTTGGCACAGGATCATAGGCCAATTAAGAATTCAAACTACTTCTGAAACCCACTAGGAAGGAAACAATGGTTCATTTTTCTTTATCTTCTATTGCTTTTCTTTTTTGCTCTCATAGCACTTCTCCATTTTCACAAGATCTTTCCTCCCTTCTTTTCAGGAGACTACTCTTGTCTTCTTGAAAGGTGAAGGACAGATAGGACCCTGGCAAGATCCTTATCTCTGTCTTGAGGGCAAAGCTTTGTACATGGATGCACATTTACTATGCTGTTCTGCTAATATTTCATCTCTGACCTGGAGGGAGAGCAAGAAAGAAGGGCAAGGAAAACACAGTACTCTGCATTTTAAGTAGCTATTCCTAAAATGTTTCTATATAAGACACCATGTAGTTCAAAATGAAAAATGCAAGCATATGGGAAGAAAAGAAATACATAGACTCAGTCTGGGTTATCTGCCATACTGCACAGCTCAGCTCACTGATTCCACCAAATCCATTGCCTTTTCCTGGAATAAACCATTTTTTCTCTTTTCTTTTTTTTCTACCCATTTTCCAGATATCAGGCATTAATGATGAAGAACAGCATTGAGATTTAACTGCTCTAACATCTTAGATCAAAAATGCTGAGCAATCCAGACTGCCTGCTCTTGAACCTTGTTCCCTAAACCATCAATAGAGAATAAGAGATGCTCTATTCCTCCACCTCCTGGACCCATATTTTTGAGGGGTTGGAGGGAGTTATTGCTAGACCTTAGCAACACTTGAGTCATGGATTTATAATAAGGTCAAAAACAAGGTCACAGGGGTTCAGGCTTTCAAACTTGGTCTGGATCCTGCTAGACTGAGCATTTTGCCAGGCGTGTGCAGTGTTTTGGACCAGTCAAGACAGCATTCAGCAGCTCTGACTTGGAAAACAAAAAAAGAAACTTTTAAAATGGACTGAAACTTCCCCAAGATGACATCTTGGAAAGCCTTTTTTTGCAGGTTGGGATGTCAGACTGAAGGTAATTGCAACTGCTCATGTCAAGAGAAAGAGGAAACAGATGGAGACGACTTTGCAGGATGTTGTGTATAAGGTCTGGAAACAGGCAAGAACAAGGCACATTTATTGCATAATAATATGTAAAGGGGGAAAAACACATCCTCTCGCTTTAGGCAACTACGGTCAAATTAGTGTGTGTTCCCAATTAGCCTGTTGCAATTTTAATTGTACCCTGCCCCAGCAATGAATAAACACTTCTGGATGGTATCTGGCAAAAAGTGCATGTGACCAACTCACACAGCCACAAAAGGACCATGACTGTACAGGCAGGTGGGAGCAGAAACTGACCCAGACAATCCCTGTTCAGCTGATGCGCATCTTCCCACATTCAGCACCATTGCCAAAAGATACATACCCTTCCAACATGGACCAAAAAACTGCCTTCTCCACCATGTTGCCAAGTATCAATAAGCAACAATACATTTGCCTTGGTATCAGTAACTGGAGTTGCCTTCAGATGACCAAGGAGATTCTGTGTGTTTCCCTGCTACTTACTGGAGTCAAGCCTAAAACCAGATCCCTGTGGCGCTGACTGTGCACATGTAATAGCCAATGTGCACAGCCCAGGCTGACAACATGTCATAAACTAATACAGTTGGGGTGCACTGTACATGTAGTTGGGGAAAGAATGCATTTATTAAAAACATGAATACATCATTGTTCTCTGTGGCTGAACAGGGGAGATGCTGCTGGATGGGAGTAGGATGTGATGAGGTCTCTGAAGGGATAAAATGGATAAAATGCCTCCTTACACAGCATATTTGAAACAAAGCTTAGGGAAAAAAAAAAGCTAGGCCGAAAGATACTGTAAGGAAGTGTCTTAGCCAGGTCCCTGGAGCTTTCTAGATCTTTTCCAGTGCTAATTTCTATGATGCTACAAATTTGCTACAAGGCAAAAAAAAATTGCCAAGTGTTTTTCCTCAGCTAATTTCTTTTCAGCAGAGCCAATGTCCTAGTGAATCTTGAAGAGGTGTTCTGCCTAGTGTAATCAACCTTGTGTATTCACAGCCTCTGCATGTGAATCCCTACGTGCATACATGCACCTGCCTACCTGCATCCCATCCCCACTACCTGCTGCACAGCTAAACCAGTTTCCTGCAAAATCATAGTGGATGAGGTGTCCCAAAACTACAAAGTTGCTACAGAGCTCGTGGACATACCAATGCAGCAAGAGGAGAGAAGTCCAAATCAATCCTTTCATTGAGGGAAAGGCTAATATTTAGACTCAACTCCCTTACTGATCAGTAGAGAAGCCACACAAGACAGCAGGCTCTGCTACACACAGTCTTTTTTGTCTTCTCATTACCTAAAAGAAGGTGACTCTATATCACAGAAATTAACAGCAATGGGAAAGAAATGTCACTGAATCTGAGAATACCTTTAAAGGATATTCATCAACAGAACAAAGCTGCTGTTGATTCACACTTTTCTTTACTCTGTATGCTAATATGAAAAAATAACAAAGTACAAATATTTCTCTCTAATTCTCATCTAGTTAATAGATCTTAGTGCTTTCAAATCCCCTGGCATTTCTTACCTTGCCTATACTATGAATCCCAATAAACATAACTGAAGTTTGTGATTTAATCATGCAAAAGTGTGTGGGCAGAAGGGTGAAGAACCTTACTCACAACACTGTCAAGGTTTGAAAGAGCCAGCAGCACAGGCAGAACATATGCCGGAGGTGGCATCTTAATTTCCCAGTGGTGCCAGAAATAACTTCTCCTGGGGACTGAGGCTCACGCAGGGAGCAGATCTGTCAGCTACGTCAAGCCAGCACTCATAGCGGGTGTGCTCCCAGGTGCAGTCACAGTCCTGCTGCTTACTTACAAACTAAATAAGCTACTCCCATGCAGCTTGCTGCTCCTGACTCATCAGCATATGCCTGAAACCGGGGATGTAAAAGCAGATATGGTGGAAGCAAAGCAGCATCTGCTCACTGAGTTAAGGTGTTGTCTTGAAGATGTCTCAAAGCTTCAGCGCACAGTACATCATCAGTCCTGCCCCATGTGCATCTAACACGGACAGTGAGGCTCTGAGAAAATCATTCATAGAGAGTAGAGAGGGGATTTGCCTGTGATTAGAGGTCCTGCAAAATTTATGGTGGACAAGTTTGAAACATCTTCTAACAGAAGGATTCTGTTTTGCTTTCTGAAGGATGGGACACTTTTTGCAGAACTTCCACAGTGCCCTCTCCCAATATTTTAGATTTCAAGTCCTTTGAAGAAAGAAGAATGAAAATATATTTTTGAAACATTAAAAAAAGACACATTTTTCGCTTCATGTTCTTTCTCACCATTCTTCTGCTTTTGTAATAGGTATGGGGAAAAAAAGCACAGAAAATAGTATTGGAAGGGGAAAGTGAAAATATAAAAAAATATCTTGTAAAAATCTTTGATTTGGTAATCAAAATCTAAGAAAATCTAAGGAATGAGGGATGGTGTTGTTTGCAGCTTTTGGGAAAAAAATAACAAATTGGGGGAATTACATTTTCTAGCCAGCTGTGCTTTGCACAAATTTGTGAAACTCAAGCACAGAGGTTTGGTTTCTATTCCCAGACTGATCACTGACAACATTGAGTGACTTTCAGCTCTTTTCCTGCATTTAGTTTAAAACGAGTTCAGCGCCTACTATATTACAAAGCCCAGTTAATTAATGTTTGCCCAGCGCTTGGCTATCTTCCTTTGAAAGTCATGCGGATTGGGAATTGCTATAGATTATTACTTTGGTTTTTCAGGAAACATGAATCAGTCTTGTTTCTGTTCAACTTAGAAAAGCAAAACACATGCTCAAAGAAACCACCAGCTCAGTTTGCCAGTCCTGCAGTCAAGGATTTTGCTTGAGTTACTGTTTCTCTCCGTGGAAGGGAATATTTAGAAGACTCATTGCCCTCAGTTTGTCTCCTAGCAAAACTATCTCAAATGTGATCTGCTCAAGTAATGTTTTACACCAGAATAAGAATTCTCAGTTCACTGTGTGTTTAATTTCCCTCATTTGTATGAACATCTTCTAACTGCAAATATGACATGCCTGAAATGCTAAGGCTCAGTGATTCAGCTATTAAGAGTCCAAGGCACAACACAGTGCCTTTGAAAAGCTTCAGAATGAGAGCATCATTTAATAAATGAATGCAGTATTAGATGAATAAAAATAAAACTTAAATTGTCCAAAGAGGGGATGCCAGCATGAAACTTGGCATGGGCAGAATGTATAGAATATGCTGATGAGCCCCATATGCCTGTGGGCATTGTACATTGTATTAATTAAGGAAGGAAGGGTCTTCACATCCCCGTTGCAGAATATTGCAAAGAATCACCACGGGATAACATCTAACATTCTGGAAATAAATTTGCCATTCAGTTTATGCATTTTGGAGAAAGGCATTACAAAAAAGAAAAAAAAAAAAAAAATCATNAAAAAAAAAAAAAAAAAAAAACAGATTTGCATCACAAGCCTTTACTGACCATTGCTTCACTGCATTTCAGAAGCTAACCTGAAGAGAACAAATGGCTTATTTCATTCTTTGACTTTTAACTATCAACCAGGAAAGGCAGAGAAGAAGAGGGAGGGGTGGGGCGGGAAGAGAAAGACAGAGGAGGAGAACAAAATACTCTGTTCAGGACCAGCAAGCGTAACTGCATCAGTGTGCCTCCTTGCCTAAAAAAATCACACTCAATTAGCTGCTGATAGTGAGACACACATTTGTCCCAACATCCACAACAGGTGAAGACAAAGAGGCAGGAAACAAAAAGCATTGTGGCAGCAGTCAGATATGCAAAGACAGGCTCTGTCTGTAGAAACTGCGAGTCTATGTGGCTATGATGGGTAAAAGCAAACATAACAGGAGGTCTGCAGACCACCATGTGTCTCACAGCAAGACAGGTGTGCATTTAAAACACAGGTATCCTCAGAGATAGCATGGAGAGAAGAACAAAACGGGCAAGGCTACTTGCAGTTCTCTCCGTAAGTGGTAGAACGACACTGTAGAAGGAGAGACCTGAGACACCACAGAGCTTTTGTGGGCTCCTTGGCTTCAAGTTAGGTGGATGCTCCAACATCCC
The DNA here is from genome assembly GCA_013399715.1 of Alectura lathami. Taxonomy (NCBI): domain Eukaryota; kingdom Metazoa; phylum Chordata; class Aves; order Galliformes; family Megapodiidae; genus Alectura; species Alectura lathami. The sequence continues at coordinate 124,588 of VXAV01002398.1, read as the reverse complement.
ATCGAGCGCAAGATGCACTCCCAGCTCTTCCAAACAGCAGAGTTCCAATGCGTCGCCATCCCCATAGCATTTCCCTCTTTTCAAGTAAAAAAGTTCACAGCAGAGTGCTGCAACGGAAGTTTGTGCTACACACACGCCAAGAAGTAAAGATGTATGGCCAAGCTGCAGGTGAATGAAGAGCTTCTCTTTGTCAAGTTGTTAATCTGTTGTTATAGATGAGCAATAGAAGGAAAGTAAAGTACAAGGCCAAATGAAAAGCAATACTGTGCTGTTTTCTAGCTTCAGGGCAATTCCAAAGTGTCAACGCATTGTTCAAATCTAATGATTTGTAGAAATAAAAAGAATTCTGGAGAAACTGCAGCAGATCTAGAAATGGCTTCAGGGAGGCACTATTACAGATTGTCCCTAAAATCAATATGATAATGGAACATGTCTCCTTCCCACAATGATTTTCAATCAAAACCTGAAAACCAAAAATATTGTGAGGAAAACCCAAGAATCTTTCCTTACCCTTTGGCCAAAGAACTGGCAGGGTTTCTGGTTTCTTTTTCTTCATTTTTTTTCCAATAGAAAGCAAGATACTCTCCTGTGGGAGAAAACCCAGATCTACTGCAATCAGCTCTGAAGTCTGTTGGTGTTATTTAATATTTCCTCAAGTCCTTGCTGGCAGACACAGGTCAGTATCTTTCTCTGAAACTCAGCCACAGAAATTCTGATATTTCACTAAACACGGAGATGTGTCTACATCCAATTTTATTGTCTTCTGTCCAGTGGAGGACAATTACCTGTGAGATAATTATGGAGCTACAATAACCACTGCTATCCCCTATTCCAATTAGCTTGCTACAAATATGCAAGTAAAACAGCCTCACTCACTGCCTTCTCGTCCTTGTGCTATATATGATCAGCAAGAGACAAGTTACTGAATCAACATTATTTAAAAGAACCTGTAGTGCAGCTAATAAGATACTCCTTCTAGCTCTTACGTTCTGATGTAGCTTCATGCTTGCTATGCTTAACAATAGCAGAATTAAACTCATCTCATTCTACAGAGGAGGCTCAGGGGAATGCCAGGGAACGAAAGGATGGGAGTTTCAATTTCTTCTCTTGCCGAGAATGAATTCTGCCTCATATAACTGCTGATGAATTGTCGTTTTAGGAGAGTTTGTTAATTTCCAACAGGCAGAAGGCATAAAGAGGGACCTCCTTAACTGTAATGGATATTATTGAGAAACACAAATGGCTCACGTTTAAATGGATGCAGAAACATCTTGTCTGTTTTGCCATGATAAGACTCTTCTCTCTGCACAGCATGGGTTCAGCTCCTTCTGTTAAATAACACAACTGTTTTTGTTCAGCTTAATCGCAGGCAAACTTCCAAAGGTTCAGAGGCTGCAGTCAGTTCAGGGAGATGAACTGGAATTTACCTGTGTCCTTCCTGATTTTTCTTGAGAAAACTACCTGAAGAGCTTTGAGGTATGACTGAAATCCTAGTTTCAAGCAAAAATGCCCCCTAAGAGTACCAATGTACTTACTGAGGATAAATTCTCCATTAGATTGCATCCTTCTCCAGTGCGAGAGTGCTTGCAGCCCCAGCTGCTGCAAAGAAGCAGGAGCTGTAAGAACTCACAACAGGGTGTGTCTCTGGAAATCCAAGTGAGACATTTGGGATGAGGCCTGGGGCAGTGGGGAGGCTAGGTCCAGGAAAGCTGCTCAGCTCCTTGGTGTCAGCGATATTTTGTCACTTAATTAAATGGCTGAAAATTTATGTCCATAATCAAAACATGTAAAAAGATAATTCGAAAACTTCTTAGAACAGCGGTGGTTTTCAAAACAAATCCCACAGGTTTCTGTGCCAGTCATCTGAAAGCAAGAGGGTTCTCTCCCACAGTGAAAACCAGCTCATTTGCCCAGAAACAGAGAGGTTAGTCTGGTGTAAGCCAAAGGCCAAAACCTAAGCCAAATCACACACAGAAAACGAGGGGAATGCTCCTCGCTAGCCAGAGAGCACAAAATATGATAATACTGTCAGTCTGGCAGTCTAGCTTTTGATTTGCTTTGCCAAGCTATGACAGTATGGGGGATCCCCATATGCCTCAGGGAGATGCATTATTCAATATATTAATTAGAGGGCTGGCTTTCATCGCTGCTTCCTACAAATTATCGCAAAGAATTACTCTGGGAATGTTATGACAGACTGAAATTAATTTGTGTTTGAGTTCACATGCATTAGGAAGAGGCAGAACAAAGTTAGGCCATGCAGGCTGCATAAGTTTGCAGCACAACATTCAGGCTTCCAAAGCCAGCCATGAAGTTCTCATCACATCTTATTTGGCACCCTGTTGCATGAGAAGGAAATAGATCCTTCCACCATCCACTGTCTGGAATGACANCCACAGCTATTAAAAATCACAACTCGTCCTCTTTGAAAGAAAGAAAGAAAGAAAGAAAGAAGGGTTGAAGAAATTCCTCCTTGGACTTTTCTTGCAAAGGGGTTTATCCAGTCTACTCCAGCCTTGGATACTTAGTCATGAGAGAGTAAGAAGGATTACAGATGGATCCAAGATTTACAAGGGGAATTAAGAGGTGAGACTGACCCCCAGGGACATTAAGAAACCTGACAGATAAGAGACCAAAGCGAAAGGCTTTTAGGTGGGTGAAAGCCCAAACTGCAGTACAACATGTGACATTTTGTTGTAGGCAGCAAATTTAAAACCAATGAACAGAAGTATTTCAGCCCTTACTTTACTAGCCTTAAAAGAAAAAAAAAAAAAAAAAAAAGAAAGAAAGAAAGAAAAGGAAAGGAAAAAGAACACTGCCAGATGCAGTACATTAAAGTACTAAATTCACATGTCACAAATTCTAAAAGCCAAATAGTATTTATGTAAGGACATCCATAGCTACATTAGCAGTGAAGGGGTAGGCCCTCCTTCTCCAACATGCGTTATCTTTCTAAAGAAAAAAGAGATGAGAAAAAAAAGTTTCTTAAAAGCAACTTATTAAAATTTCTCTCCCAGAGATTATTACACCACCTTTGAAAGTGTTCATTCTGGCTGCATTCTATCATAGCTAGAATTCCATAGGTGCTACATGAATTCTAAGTCTGCTATCATGTGACTCTCTTCTTTTGGTTCATTCATTATGTAATTCATGGGTTTAAAATGTATTTAAAATTATTTCCCTTTATTATCACATTCCTTGCAGACAGTACACTTTTTTCCTTTTTTTTTTTTTCCTTGTTAAAACAGCTTTGAGCCCAGGGATCCTGACAGCATAGCATCCACAAGATTTCATTAAAAAGTCAAACAATTATTTTCCTAGGAAAGCATTCAGTGAGGAAAGGAGCATTACAAAACAGCGAGGTCAGGCAGTAAACATCCTTTAGGAGTTCTTCCAAAGTATCAGCCAATGTTTAGAGCTAAAATTCACAATGCAAGAGACTAATTGCATCAAATTTCCTTTGTAAGCTGAAGTCATTGGAACAGGTGGGGTGCACAGGACCTCTGTAGAACAGTCCTGCAGGATCTTCCAGAGGCAGAAGGCAAAGGATTTTCATTTTCTTAGGGTCATTTAGGATTTTATGTTCTCTTAGGTATCCATGAAATGTATCACAATGTCCCTGGAAGAACACTTAGCAATCTCTAGTGGAAAAACAGGATACTACTAAGTTTCAGGAAAAATATGTTCACAGACAAAAGCAAAGTAAAAAACTTTCAAAGGGTTTCCTAAACTTTGCTAGTCACTCTTGTAAGCTACTGATCACAGTGATTAACAAGTATTTTATGAGTGTCCTGAATATCTAGTTTGGATA
>VXAV01002398.1:108253-119134 GCA_013399715.1 Alectura lathami | reverse complement strand
ACCAACCAGAAATGTGGTTTGCAGTCACAGAGAGTGGCAGGACACAAGGACATCCACAATGGTCACTGCATCTGCTTAGCAAACATAGGCAGGACCTCCAACAACAGATGGACATATATGATATCTATAACCATTCAGCTGTCACCCTGTGCAACTTTGTATTATCATAAAACAATAAAAAGACTTTATATGCCACTAAAGCATCTTTTAGCTCTTTAGTGCCATTAAGTATTTTAACCCATGCATGGATATGCAGTGATGCAGCACTTGATACCACAACATTTGAGTACTTCATCCAACACACTCAGCAAGGAAAAGAAATGCTCTCCAATCCCAGTCTTACCTAGAGAGTAAGAAGGCAAAGGCATCCTGAGTCACCCAAAAGGACACAGAAAAGCCATGGTCCAGCAAAGTACTTAACAAGGCTTGGCAAATGCTCCATTAATCAAGTTGCCCACCTGCTTAGTCATGTTGTCCCACAAGAGGTAAAGACAGAGGCAGCAAAGCAATACGATAATTCAAAGGACTTGGATTGTCCTTAACTGAACAGTGACAGGATCAGTCCGTACAGAACACAACATGTGTTTTACAGTCAAAGAAACTTCCCCAGCATTCCTACAGTAGAAAATATGGACTGTATTTTTTATTCGACTCCACATATCAGCAGAGGTGTCTAAGTTACAGTGCGAGGAAATGAGCAGGGCCCAGAGGCAACTGCAGAAATCTGTTTTAAAAGAAAAGAACATTGAGTATGTCTTTAACTGAAATCAGCACGGGTGCAGTTTGTTATCTTGAGTCATTTCATAGTGTGATGAGTGATCTGGGAATTTCTGTATCAAATTATCGTAAGCTCCTATTTCCAGCCTTGCAGGATCCCAAATTATTAAAAAAATCTCTGAGGCCGAGGCACGTGGGAACCAAATTTGGATGCCTGTACTCACATCAAGTAACACATTCTGTTCAAGCTGTGCCATTGCCACCAGTGGGTGTAGCTAACACATGAATCACTACTACGGAAGTAGAGAACTCAAATCCTCATTTTTATAACTACAAGTGGCCCAGATAAGAACCTCAGCATATGCACAATCTTTGGCTGGATGCAGGAAGTGTCGAGAGATGTCCCACAAGCTGCGGTACATGTGATACACATATGGGATGAGAACCCAAAACTGCAGCCCAGTGATCGGCACTGAAGGCTGCGACTAAGGAAAATAAGACAAAAGTAAGAGCCAGGATAAAAAGCCACAGGCCAGCATTGCAGCTTAGGATGAGCATGGAGGCACTGCAGGTGCAGTGTGACCGAGCTACAGCAAAATGCATCAGGTGACCTGTGTGTCCATGACTACCCGAAGAGGTCTTGCTCATTACAGTGAGTGAAAATTCACATTCCAGCCTCAACAGTTCTGATGCAATTGTAATTTCCTCCTGGCCTTAAAGTCTCTATATCTGAGCTCTCTCAGGGAAGGTGTAATTATTTGGAAAGGTGTCAGAGAGAAAAATAAGACCTCTCCCTATTGAGCTGACTGATCCTATGAACCAGGTGAGGATTATGGTCTTCACAAACACATTCATGCAGTCTGAGAGATGAAAATCATGTTTTGAAGTAAAAAACAGTAGACAGAGGCTGCCTTAGGTAAGCTCGGCTGCATTCAGATCAGATGACTGTTCCATTTGATGGAGGAGGTTTACATGAGCCCCTGCTAATAAACAATGCAGAGCACAAGTAAGCAACTCACCTCTGATTTTGATATCTCCCTATCATTATTTCACCCTTCATGGAAATTTTAATTAACAGGTTTGATAATGAAGTATTTTATAGGCTGATAAAGGCCACAGAGCAGTGGCTCTGACACAGCTATGTCCACTTTCTCCTTCGTCTATAACCTAATAAAAAAGAAATCAAATTTTTGAGACTAAAGTGTTCTTCTTGCATTTCTTTTTCTGTACGCTTCTTACAAGCCAGAGCTTGTAAGTCATCACAGTTTGCAGCTTTAAAAAGAAAGACAAAAAGAAAAAAATCAGACAGCTAAGGGAAGTTATTATGTTCCAAAGTTTCAACATCTCTGACCTCTGCACTACGAATTGGTTCATATCTGTCTCACTCTGGGAAAAACCTAATTCAGTCTCTTGGAAAGTGTATTGTCAATGGGCTTCTAGTGTTTTTGAGTGGAATAAAGATTTCAAGATCTGTTTTAACTACAGAAGACTTTTATGTTTTCCAAGAGTAGAGACAATTGAAACAGAGGCTTTATTCAATGCAATGTTAAAAAGGAGCATGTAAAGTATGCAGCCAAGAGACTGCATGAAAAATGAAGTCAGTTACAGAAAATAACCTATATTTTTGGGTGTCAAATGGACAGAAATAATCTATTATTGTTTAGAAAAACAAACACACAAAACAACAACAATGACAAAAATACGGCATAACGACTGATTTTTTTTTTTTTTTTTAACCAGGTCAGCTCAGCGCTTGCATGTTATCTTCCAAGAAAGCCACTCCTCTAAGCTCAGCTATACTATTTGAAGGGTAGGGTACATCTGTGCCATAGCACCAGCCATACTACTCCACAGAAGGATACACCTGGAGAGATTCTACTCTCATCTGCTTCAAGTGCATCTAGGCACGAACTGTGAAATCAAAGGATTTTAGATAGGTCAGCCACTTGTCACCAGAACCAGGAGAATGTAACCACTTTACCTTCACTATGGGGATATCAACAGTGACATGGGCAGAAAAAGGTCTAGATCTTTGATGCATCTTGCAGGTCTATGTGACTTATGATCCTTACAGCTGCCTTTCCTAGATGTTCAAACATCTTCTTTCACTGTCCAAAATCCAAATGCATACTGGGGGAAATCTCCAGACTTGGTGCCAGAAAGCCGTCTTGTAAATGTCTGAATCTAAAGCTGTTTAGAGAGATTTGCAGGAGGACCTAGACAATTTGAAAACCCAGTGATGCGTGTCTTTCTCTACTGCAAGGTGTGGAAATACCGCGAATTCAATCTGAAGGCATTTTGGCCTAGATTCAAGGTGTTTTTGATGATGCGCAAGAATTCCCATGAGGGCTTGACTGAAATATATACATTGTTCTTCACAATCGGGAGTCAATACTTAAATCACCCAAGTCCTTTTTATTGTTGAGTCTTTAGAATAAGAGCCTCTGCTTCCTTAATAACAGCATACTTTGACCTTAAGGACAAGGCACTTCTTCAACTATTCACAGATTCTGTAAATCAGCATTTCTACATACTGACACACACAGCATTACCTAGCATGTAGTACGATACTAAGACTGATTTAAGCACCAAATCATAGATTCAACCACAGAATAATACCACTGGTTTCTTTTCTCTCTTGGGCCTTCAACTGGTGAAGAAGTTTGGAAAAGCAGCATCTGAATTGGAAGAGCCTGGATATAGGAAGTAAGGTTATTTAATCTTCTGCTTTTAAGACACTCTTGCAATGTTGGATACTGACACTTGGGAAAAGGAAAGAAGGATAGTCACAAAGCAAATTTTTAGCAAACAGTTTTCACATCCTGGGTCCTTACTAGTCAACAGAAAGAAACTGGCTCCTCAGAGGGTGATTCAAAGCAGAGTCTGAGTCACCTTTTCTTCCCAGAGCTTGCATAAGGAAACTGGTCAGACTGGCTGGCTCTGTGCAAAGAGTGTGTTGTAAGCTAAAGGAGCTCTCAGAAGGGTTGAAAAAAGGGAAGGTCTAATGATCATAGCTTTGCCACTGAAGCACCAGGGCAGTTTTTCTGTTAGTGTAAGCAGCTATATTAAAAAAGAAGTAGGAGTTCTGCAACAACTAAAAGACTTGTATTCATCTCTAGAAGAAAACAGCTGATTCTGAACAAGAGGTACAAACATGGAGACATTCAGCTACAGCTGTGCAAAATATGTACTATGGACTGAACATACAACATTAATCATGACCAAAATCAAGGGCATACTTAGTGTTCAGGTTAAACAACCAATCTCTTCAGGTTAGATAGTCTTCACCCCACTATGATCTGCCCAAAGCAAGAAAAGCCAGAGGGCAAAACTCACCAGTAAAACCTGTTTGGAGTGACTCGCTCTTGCATGAGCTGCCATTTTCTTCCAAAGTCTGTGGAGCTGTACAGCTGAAAGACAGAGAGAGATGAAGTATAAACTTTGAGCAAGGAAAGGAAGGGTTGCTGCTCCCTAAAGGATTAAAATCAGTTCATATTAAAGAATAGGAAAGGATTGTACTGCATAGTTATCTATCAACCTCACTGCCAGGGCCAGCTAATTAGTCAATCTCCTCCCCTCATATTTAACCCAGACTGAACTACTGAGACTCAAAATCAGGTTGGCTCTTCCAAAACCTTTTCAAACATTTTAGTGCTTCCTCATTCCAGCTGTCAACACATTCACTTTGGCTGCCATTTGAGAAAGCTGGCAGTCCCCCTGGCTTTTTCATCCCAACAGGAAGCAGGTAATTGATGACAAGAAAATTCCTAACATTAGTTAGAATGAAAGGCAAATTAAATTAGTTAACATTCCTATGATGTGGTAGATAGTGACTCTATACTCAAGATCCTGCTGTGATTTGTTTTTATGGTGAGGATTTCATTTCTCTCCAGTGTAGGAAAGGACAGGAAATTGCTCCTAATTTACAGCTTCCATATGCAGAACAAGATCTAAATTTCGAGATAAGTTAGAAATCAATCTGCTCTAGTAGCTAAACATTCAAGACAGTGAAGCAGAACTTCTTGAAAGCTAGCAAAAAGGTGCAGTAACCTAATTCTCATGCACTTCCACACTGCCTCAGACAGAGGATCACTTTACATGTACTCTGCTTAATACCACAAACACCATCCTCCAATTAGAATCACCCACAACTCACAAACTCATAATCTAATCATGTGTAAGCTCTATTCCACCAACTTTGAGAAAATTTGTGGTTTTTTTTTCAGAGATAAATTACACTTTCAGAAATAGCTGCACTGCTTTTCAGTCATGGAGAAAGAAATAGCAGACAGTGTTTTGAAGGGGACTTCAAATAAATTCCATTTGAAATAAATTCTGGCTTAATAAAATAAGAGTTGATTGCAGGCTAAGGAGACCGATAACAGAGTCGAGAAACTTATATGTTCATAATATTTAAACTTTAGGTCCTTAATAGGAAAATGATAGCATCTGAGTAAAGGTTGTGAATTTGATTTGGAGTAAATTTGGATTTACAAATAGGAGGCAGGTCCATGCTCAGATTAGAAGGGTTCACAACGTAGTGATGTGTACTATGGCTAAGCTATGATGGATGGGTGAAGCGTGGCTGGGAAGATAAATTATATGTGCTTGCACCGAATATGAATGTTTCCTGAATGGTCAGTATCTTTGACCACAAGGATCCAGCAGACACATCAGAGTACAACCATAGAACAGTTTACCAAAGGAGTTAGAGAAGGACTGTTTGAGCAGCGTCTGTACCCTGAGGCAGCTGATTAATTCTTAATGTATTTGCACACAACTACATAGTCAAGCCACTGCACCGTATACCAAAAGGAAATTCAAAAACTGACCCCATCAAACTGCTAATACGACTGGTTCTGTAAAGACAAAATAATCAGTTCTTTGCGTTTCTGCCAATGGAAGAAATTTCTGCCACTGACAGCTCAAGCTGCCAGTGAATAAAGCACATTGGGGAAAAAAGATGGAAGCAAGCATCCTCCAATCTGCATATCAAACTAGGCTCCACTTATGTAGACTTCACTTCTGCCAACACTACTGGGATTGTAATAGGAATTATTAGGGAAGATTTTCTCATCTGTGTTCTACAAGAGATCTGACACAATCTGAATATTCTTATTGGGCCTTATTTCTTTGGCACTGTCACTAGGTAAGATACAGCACGATAAAACCACATTATCTGGACCTCCCCTGCTTTTTTGGTCACCTATCATGGTGATACTCTAAAAACAACAACAACAAAAAAAGCCAGTAGAGAAAATTCTGCCCCCAAAAGAATTATCTTTAGATACAAAACAAAACATTGTTGATAAATATATATATTTAACTAAAAGAACCAGGAAAATTCCTTATCCAAACCTAAGAATAGGCTTATGAATTCAACATCAATATTGAGATAACTACCTTCTGAGGGAACATCCTGACTAAGTTGTTCTTAAAGACAATATTTTAAAATCTACAGTCCAGGAGTAAAAAATCTACAGTGCGTCAACTCAGCCTTAGTATTAGCCTGGTGCCTGCCAGCAATGTTCCTTGAGACATTTGACATGGTTTTACACATACAGGGCCTTGTGTACACAGACTCAGTCACACTGGTCACATGAAACAAGTTGCCTATCCTTTCCCGACTGCACGGACAATCTGCAGATTGATCCATGATGCTTTACAAATCTTAGCCTCAGTAACTCCTGTTCACAGGCAACTGGGACTACATCCTTATTGTATTCTGCAACAGATTAACCGTTCTCACCATGCGAGCAAAGGATTAGGAAACTATATCCATTTCCTCAGATTCTCTTTTATCTCTTGCCCCTAGCATTTCTTTTTCCTTTGCAGCTCCTTAACAGAGGGAACTACAGACAGCTCAGTGGCATGAAGCACAGTCTCTTTCTAGCTACTCATCTCTCCCACCATGTCTCATTCAAGGAACATCGTTTTCTCTATCAAGTTAAAAACCAGAGACCAGACACTGAGTGGTTTTTTTTCTCTTCTTTCTATTAAATCTGAGACTGACTGATGGTGGAAGGATTAAATTGAACTTGCAGCCTTTAGGTGATTTCTGATGGAGAGATGAGAAGGATACTATTTGTCAACTGAGGTAAAGAGTGCAGAGCACAGCTGCTCCCTCCAGCTGCTCCAGCCCAGGACTGCTTCTGCCTGGATGCTGTAGCCCAGCCTACTGCTAGGGGATCAGGGGTCCCTGCCCAGGCTGGGGGACATGGCTGCCACTTTCCCCTTTGCAGGTTTAACCAGTAGCAAAGCCACCCAGAGACACAGAAAGGATCAGGTCACTGACAAAAACCAGCCACAAAGGGCTGCCTTCAACAGCACTTCCACGCACAGGACTCACATAAAACATAGACACAGGCAGCCAAGAGCCCTTCCTCCTCTCTGGATGGTAGAGATAGAAATTCACTAGTGAAGGCATACACACAGCATTCCCACTTCACAAGCACAGACATCCACTGAAGCTCCAAGTACCTGTACAGCCCCTCCATCTGCCCAGCACACCCACACAGATCCTGGGCCCCCTACCTGCTTCATGGGTCACCTTTCTTATTATCTGTTTGTTGCCTTGGAAGAAGTCCTTGACCAGATACCCGCGAAGGAGTGGACACTAAATTTTAAACAGATGACTGTGTCTTAAAGTTGTATGACAACAAACTCCTGAAAGATATTCCTGGCCCAGTTCACTTGTATAATATTATATACAGCTGCAAAAGTTAATGCTGAATTACTAAATAAGACACACAATAAAGACTTTTCTGGTATGCATTAAAATTTATCATATATATGTTTTTTATTCATCTCACTTCACGGGAGAGGAGATACATTTTAGATGAGACAACAAATTTAGTGGCAAGTACAGCAGATTTCAATAGAGATTAATTTGACCTAAGGCTGAATACCAAGTGATGGAAGGAAATGAGGTTTGTATGCTGCCAAGATTTTCCTTTTTAAAGCTCTGCCCTGGCTCTTCGGTAACAAATAATCTTTGGCATTTCCACCTCCCAGAGCATTCCAACACATCATCTCAAAAGACAGATGGATTTCAGTGTACCATGAGTGCATGCCCTTTCTGCAACTAACTCGTGTTATTTGACCTGCTCTGATTAATGGAAAATTAAGCCCATTCCAGGTCATGTCTGGATGGGCTGATCCTCACTGAAACTTAGCTCTTATGCCTTGATATAGCTGAAGAGTGCCATGCAGAGGCCCTGAACAAGGAGCAATTCAGAAGCAGAACTCAAAACAGAAGGACAAAGTCCTGGCCTGTGGCAGGGGTGACAAAATCCAATTTTTAATGCAGAGATAAGCTTAGCATCCTACATCTACCACAGAGGCACCTCAGTAACCACCACCACAGCACTCGGGCCACCCTAGCAATCCCTGTTTGAACAGACAGCTGCCACAAGCATCCTGAAATCTGAGGTGCTTTTGAAAACAAAATGCGTGATGTTCAAATTCCCTACTGAGCCTACCCACCTGAGCGATGCTTATGAATTTCATCAGCCCTTGCAGCAGACAACAGGGTTATTAAGCATAACCCTAGAATTTCTGCTTACCTGCAGACAGGCTTATGATATTGCAACAGGACAGATGGGATTCAGAAAGCTGAGGGGGTCAACACTGCATGTCAAATAAGTATAGCTTTTAATGTGCTCTCAGGCATGATGGAACACCGACAGTAATGCCCTAAAAGTATCAGCCTGATCACACTAACAGGATCCAAGAGTCAGATCAAAGAGCTGCTATTTTTCGCTGGGCCTTGAGGTCATCCAACTCAGCAGCACAGGTGCAGAGCCTTTGAGAATGGGTGCTGAGCACTGGGGAGAATCTGCCCATGCTCAGGAATCTCATTGGACCTAACCTTAAAAAAAGGTCATATATCAAGAAGGTAAATAACAAATATTTATCCGAACAGTGTCACAGTGTTCCACACTCAAGAATCTGAGCACCAGACATATCATATCCACCAACACAGTCTTATGTTTTAACAAGAACACACAATCTGTGTGAGGAAAGACCTTGGCAGCACAAGTGATATACAACTTTATTTCACCACAGGCCAGAACCTTAACTCCTGCTTGTCCTGCTTAGTACAGCCCTGGACCATAAGGATATTACATTTCACAGGCAGATTCCTTCTTCTTCAAACTCCAGTAATGCATGCAACATTTTATTTAACACGGGCACTTTTTCTGAGATAAGCAGCAAGACCTTTAAAAAGGGAGCTTTGTCCCTTATGTCACATTCTAGGCCATGAACACGTACAACATGCCAGAAACAGTCAGAATGACTGATCTGGAAAGGAAGGATTTATACACACACACGCAGCGTTGCATACAAAAATAGTCTCCATGCCCTTTTAGTTCTCCAGTAGAAACTCTCACGGTGACATGTGGCTTGCTTGCATGATCTTCTTCAAGGCGAGGATCACCTGTTTTGGGTGGGTTTATTTTCTCAGTGAGAGCCAGAATACATTTATTTATTTATTTATTTAAGCTGTGAAACCATGAAATGTAACATCAGCAGGAGGCAGAGAAAGGCCAGGGTACAATAGCTTGGGTACACTTTACCACAGCAAGAAGAACACTGAAGATGTCATGTCCATTGTTTCTCAATCTATGCAACAGACTAAATTTATGGAATTTTGGTATTGATACGCTTTCTTGCTGAAACACAGAAAAAGGATTAGGGCATCAGGAACATGTATAAAAGTCTATATATGCAAATAAAATCACATACTCTTTGTTGCTATGAAATCAGGACTATTGGCTTGAGCAAACATCTGGAATGAATCTCAATAGTTCCATGTCTGCCAGCCAACCCTAGAGTGCATTTAGAGCTTGCAAATAATGGTAACAGACAAAGTGAGCATGAACAGCGGGCTGGACTATGTGCACTTACCAGGAACAATTCACTTACTACACACAAAATCATACTTCCTCCCCCAGACAATACATACAGCTGATGATGGAAAGGTGTATTCATATGAATCCAGAGGGTAAGAATGAGCCTAGGGGTAATTAGGGGGCAGCAGCTGCCACATGGTAACATGATGGAAGAGGAGGGGCAGACTAGCCAGGCCTGCAACGTGCTTAAAAGAGCATGATCCCAAGCAGTAGCTTGGATTGCTTACATGAAAGATGGCTCTGACCCCAGAATAGCACATAAGCCAACTAACACCTTCTCAGCCAGAGCTGGTGGGAAATATCTACAGAATGTGTGGAGGATTCCTGCAAAAAAAAAAAAAAAAAAAAATCAAACTGGGACAGAAAAAAAATAAAATCAGGTCAACATTTCTGTAGGAAATTGGACTCCATGCAAGAAATCTGCAAAAATTAACACAGAAAAGTCTGTTGCAGAGTCTTAAAATCTCTCACTAAAGGAAAAAAGACTACAAACACTGGAAGAGATTTAAGGCTCAGAAACTGAGAAACAGTTGTTAGCTACTCAGAAAATTGCAATATGTTTTCTCTGTCTACAGTTTCATGTTACAGGTGAAATTACAAAAGGAGAAGAAGGGGCTATCTTTAATATGTCAGTAAGTCCATTCCTAGAAGGAAAACAAGCTTTCTGCAGGAAAAAGTCGCAATACTTTTCAGCCTTTAGAGTACAGAACAGAGAAGCCATGTCTAAAAACTACCAGAGAAGACCTGCCGTGTGGAATAAGACAGCTGTACACAATAAACTCAAACTGCAGTGAAAATGTTTCAGGAGATGACGACAGCAAGCTTCTTCTAAAGGCAGATTGAGCACCTGGGTGCTGCAGGCAAAACATCTCAAAATATCTTGGAACAGTATAGGATAGACGGACGGCTCCCACTTCACCCACTGCAATGAAAGGTCTTTTTTCACAACTAAAATTAGACATAAGAGGGAATTAATATGGTTGTCCTTACTTAGCAAAAAATAAAAAATAAAAAGACAGGGGTCTGTACTGTTGGAGGTAACTGCTCCAGCAAGTGAAAGGATGTGAGAAATTACTGCATTTCTTGCTGTTACTTCTTGTTTCTTTCATTTGCCTTTAAAATAACACCTATCCCTACTCAAACACTTTAAGATTTCTCCCAAAAATCAGATTAATCTAGCCACCACACTTGTCTGTTGAACTTACCAGTGAAATACCAAGCTGCCAAAAGGCATCCTTGACAGCTCCAT
>VXAV01002398.1:56993-85473 GCA_013399715.1 Alectura lathami | reverse complement strand
AAAGATATAAAAACAATTTTTCCTTCAAAACATCGGTTCATCACAAGGATGCAAGGTAAAGAATTTGGAAACTTCTTATGGGAAAATTAACTTTATTACTAAAGCAGTTTAGATTAAAGTTTGACCATCTGAAAAATCTCACTGGAAATTTTTTAGTTTCTCATTCTTCTCTCATCCATCCTCTGTCCCTTCTGCATCATTTCAACTTACTTGTCCTGCATGCTAAATTATGCCTACAGAGGTTTATACAGAATTTCAGCCTCTTTAGAACATACCTACAAAGCATATCTGATGCCTTTCTATGCCAATACGACAGAGGACAGGCGCAACTCACTGCAAACACAATCTCATCCCTCTTTCCCCAGCATGCATCAGTTCAATTAGAAAACTTCAGGTTTAATTATATCAGCCTACATGTCTCTGAGACAAAAATGTTTTTGTCACAAATACCTGTTTACTTACCAGAAAATGTATAATCCATATAAATCAGCATAAAGCTAAGAAAAAAAAAAATAGCTTTGCACAATGTGTGCTTTAGAAAGCACACATTAACATTAAACAAACTTTTTCAGAAGTTGTTCAGAAAGTGCTAGATGCTGCTCACTGCCCTGTAGATATACTGACTCTTGCAACAATCAGGAGAAAAGGAATCCAACATCTGCTTTCCAGTCACCAAGACCAGCATATCAGGGAAAATGGGAGATGTCAATGATAAAAATCTGCTCTAGAGAAGCAGATTTTATTCCTGTTTATTCACACTACTAAAGCAAAGGAAAAAAAAAAAAATCTTCTCTCAAGCTCTAGAACACTGTGCCAGCCCTGTCTTGAGGACAGCAGGTGCATGGATGAGAAGGTTACCAGCTTTCATACCCACCCCATTCCTTAGCCATCAACAACTGTGATGAGAGGGGCAACAGTTCTCTTGGAAGCAAAACAAGACAGCCATCAGAAGGGCAACAGCTTCCACATAATTTTGTCTTTGAGTCCCAAGAAAATAAGAGTCTTTCAGTCACTTATGCTATACACTAGGTTTGGTCTTCAAACTCCTACTTGTTTCACATGGCTCAAAAACTTCCTCAATGTTAAGGACAACCTGTGGGTATCAGTCAAGCAGTAAAGATGCACTGAGCTTTCACAAGAGATAAATTGCCTGGACCTAACCTGTTTCAGCTTCTTGTAACTCACTTCTTATTGCTTGAAATTTAACATTAATAACAGATTTAATTAATGAATGTAGCACCAGATTACCATCTCTCAGAACCATAACACTGTAATCTTAAAGGATGAAGTGCACTGCACTCACTTTATAAGGGTTTATGAAGCATGTGTTATAAAAGTACCTCAACCATAAGGNTTATTGGATAATGAAAAATGAGTCAGACACCCATAGAAAATGAGCAATGAAATAGAGTTTCCTGAGAATTTTACGTTGAATCTGCATAATATAAACCGTGACCAAATAACCAAATAGCCCTCTCAAGACCGAAAGGCGCTTTGTGCTAACCTCTCTCCAGAACTTCCTTTTCATCAGGACTTCTCTCTAATTACAAACTGATTTCTACTCAGCAGAATTCCATTGCTCATCACTAACTTTCCAGATGTCAACGGCTGTTTCTGTGTGCATCTAACACCTGAGAAAGATGTCTCTCCAGCTCTGCTGGAGACTGCAGCTGTGGACTCCACTAAGTTGGTTTGAGAAGACAACACAGATCTCTGACACTTAAGTCAGGGGGACCCCATCTCAGGGTTCCCCATGTTACCAACACTGAGAGAGAAAGTTGAGAGCACATCTTCCTGTTTGACTATGTGCAGGTTCTACATCTTCTTTTATGGATGTTTTGCCTTTTGCAGAACATACATGGAAGATGAGCACAAAGACAAAGTTGAGAATAATAAGCTATGAAAAAAAAAAAAAAAATTAACCTAAACAGTATGGTCTTCTTGCAATACTGCACCACAAAAGAGGACAGTTCTTGGCTGCTTAATCATTTTTTAAAATATTCCCTCCTGAAATGTAATATGGAGTTTTTCATAGAATCACAGAATGGTTTGGGTTGGAAGGGACCTTAAAGATCATCTAGTTTCATCTCCCCTGCCATGGGCAGAGACACTTCCCACAACCCATAGGCAGCTCAAAGCCTAGCCTTGAAGCCCATTCTGTCATATCTTTGTTATATACGCATTTAGACAATCTGTCTTCAAAAGTAAGGGTTGGTAAATTTCATCGTAAGTTTCATAAGTTATATCACAACTTTATTCTGCCTAGGTATCAAGAACATTTTGTCAATCAGGAACAATGCAAGCATAAAACTGCTGTTTAAACAGTACACCAGGATCAGGTTCATTGCTAACTTGAACAGCCTCTCTGCGGAACCTTGTTACTATCACAAATAAAACTAAGAAGTACAACTACAACCAACCAAAACATAAGTCTTTTTTGTGGTAAAAGAATAATTATCTATTCATCCTCCTGTCTGAAGATCCACAGGAGTGATATCATCCCAAAGTTCACATGATTAACTCTGAGGAAATAGATAAGTAAAAATACATAAAAGGTGGACCAGCACCACCTTGCTATCCTTAAGGGGCACATCAGCCCACTAGGCTTGTTTACAGTGAATAACCCTGGCTAATATTTCTGACCTCTATTGTTTTTCATATTTAATTATATACAGATTACAACAACAACTAATGCAGGTTTGTACAAAAATTAAACAGCCTCTTGGCATTGCAGCCATACCTGCCTTAAATTGCCATATCAAAACAAATCACTTCAACAGAATGCCAAACTCAAGCACGCCATCCCCTGTGGAGGGAAAACTTCATTTAATTACCACCCCCAGCAGCTGTGCAGGAGCACAGATGCACCTTGCAGGATGCCCTGAGGATCGGGAGCAAATCAAGGCTAGACTGGATACAGAGCAGGAGCCCCCGAAGGAAAACCACTCTGCCATCCTCTTTGGCAGGTGTGAAAATGAAAATATATCATTACTCTAGCGCTTAGGCAAAGTCAGAGCTGGGAAAAGAACTAAGACACTCTACAATTGCTGTCCTAACCTACCCACAATACCAGTCCCAGGCTGGATCCAATTTGCATGCACAGGAGGAGGATAAGCCATCGTACTAGACCCAACAAAGCAGAATGTCTCATTTTTGATTTACTGCTAAGCAGGTCAGAACAACATGTCTCTCTGCTTTCTCTTGTCTTTTTGGCACTGGACACATGTACTTTTCACTTTTAATTACAAGGCACAGCAAGCATTTGCTTGCTAAATTTCAGGTGCCAGTAGGGATGGAAGCCATCCAAAAAGCATGTGTTTGACCTGGCAAAGAGTGACTGATTGGCAACAGCCATGTGCTTGGTTGTAAAACCTTTTCATTGTCACAGCAAGGCAGAGTTTACCCAAAGTTAGTTCATCTCATTATTCTCTTGTTACATCTGCACATCCTCGGGCTCCCCACAGCTTATCAGAACAAAGTCCTCTGACACAATAACCCCACCTTTCTGTTACTATTCTAACATGTTGTTCATACAGAGTTCCTCTTCAGCCATTTTGCCAAAGGCATTTCCATATCACAGCATGTTTATGCATAGTGCTCCTCTATGAACTGCCAAATGATTATAAGCAACACCATTTACAGGTGATTTGGTATAGATCCAGTTTTACCACTGCTTCCATGATTGGACCTGGACAAGAATGTGGAAGGAATCCTGGCTGATAACTTGATGCAGCAACCAGTGCTTCCATGGGAAAAGCAGACATTAGATTAGGAGATAGATGTAATGCTTCTGATATACGTGTGCTTTGGTCTTGAGTCTGGTTTTATTCATAGCATAGCCGTTACGTGATGCCTTTTCACCCTTCTCAATGCTACATAGGAAAGCTCTAACTGTTGCACCATCCAACATGCTGCTTCGTAGTCACAAGCTTTTTCTGTTGATACAGAGCAGGTCTGATCCCAAACTGTGTGTGGAGAAGAAGGAAAAAGCAGTATTCACTGTTATAATTATATGTTATTTGAGAAAATGCATGGTTGCGCGATTCTCCATAGAACCACAAAGTAATTTTCACCATTATGGTAACTTACTGTGTAAGCGGAAAATTTTGTTGCAGAAAATAATGTTATCAGTAAGGTGAGGCTGTGGGCACCAGAACTGCTGGAACTGAGAATACCATTTATATAAAAACACTTCTCTGACTGTAGGCCTCATCTGGGAGAACACTTTACATGTGGGAATAAGTTTACTCACAGCAGTTGCCCCATTACAAAAAACAAAGAGATGTGCATAGATAGTTCCTCATGGGGGTAAACTTTTGTAGCCCATGTACAGCAGTCAATTTCATTTGAGAACTGTAAAGTGTTTCATGACTCTTCACAAAAAATAAAAACTGTAATATTTATCTCCCTTGAGGCCATTAAACCCGAATACAATTTTAAATGCATCAATGCGTTTCTACTGCTTACACACTTTATTTTTCTGCTTTTTAGTCAGATTGCAGAGAGAACATAGACAACAGTCAGATTTATCAATGTTCACATCCAGATGTTAATGATCTATCTCAATTTACTTACCTAGCATTTATTAATTGTATCCCTTGCTGTTCTAAATACACTTCTCTTCCTAACATCTCCTCACTAGAGGAAGCCAAGGAGGTAGGAGGAAGCTTGTTTTCTGGAATAGGAAGCTGATGTATCCAAAAATTAAGGGCTAAACTTACAAAATATTATGGCACTGCAGTGCCAGGCATAGCAGCACTAAACTCTAAGCCATTCACTACAGTTGCAAGCTCTGCCTGTTAACTCATCTGCCAGAGATCCTAACATCTGGGAAGGTTCAGAACCAAGGAACAGGATTCACAACTGCCAGGTCACTGACTATCATGTTTCCCATTATATATGAAAAAGTAACTCCTAGTGATGCAGCCCCTGCAGGTTTATGGTGGAAGTCTTGTCTATGATTACACACTGAGAAGGTAAGGGACTGTCCCAGTGACTGAGAACCATAGCCACTATGTCATACTCCATCATGGTCACAGACACCCTGCTGAGTTGGAATAATCACATCCTTCCTTCTCCATACCCTTTTCTGTGCACACACACAAACCCTGGTCACTGAAAGGCAAGTTCTTAGTGTAAGAGAGGGAGATGGAAGAGAGGACAAATGTTTTATCTTCAGCACAACCTTAACACTTTGGTTTAGGAATCAACCAGCAAAAGTCAGAAAATTTCCTAGCTGACTCTATCTTTCTGTCCATTTCCAGGTCATGACTCAGGGCATGGACACTTTATAAAGCTTGCTGCTTTCTTGCAGTCACTTTCAAGAATCATGTTGGCCTAACGTATTCAAAGCAGCTAAAAAGTCAGATTTTTTTTCAGGAAAAAAAAAAAAAAAAAAAGAACAGATTTTGTTGTAACAGAAAAATAAAGGAATGTAGAACCCACTGCACAGCACAGCACCAACCTCTCCTCAGAGATGTGAGGAATGACAAAGAGTTGATTTCCCAGATTTATTGGAAAACTATAGCCTGAGCTTCCTCCCACTGCGTCTGTGCTCCACTTAGAAAATCCCTGTCATTCCTCTCAGAGTCCACCAACATCTGTCTGTAGATGAGGAAACAGGGCATTTGAGGATAGACGGGGCCAAGGGCAATGAACCCTGGACAGCTCAAGAAATCTCAAACCCTCTGAGATGTGCTGAAATGTTTCTCTGAGATCTAACTCAGCTAAGCTCCATGCTGAAGAAAAACTGCTCCTAAAAACAGCCAAGTGAGGGCTTTCAGGATTCACTGCTGTTTGAGTTAACACATTTTACACAAAGTTGAGCAGAGCAGAGCTGAAGTTAGTTATTGCACTTACACTGTAAGAGGAAGATGTGTCTATCTAGGGAGCACAGATGTGGAAGTGGAGTAATGCACAGTGAAACCAAAGCTCTGGACACATTGCGGAACTCACAGAGGCCACAGCACTGTGGTGCTAAGGCACCGCAGGTGAAAGCACAGTGCTGTGTGCTGTGCACAGCTAGCAGTAAGAGACTCCCCTGCTCCAGACAATTTAAGTCTGAGTTGCCAAGGCACAAAATCTGCCTCCATTCACAGTGCATCAGGGCCAGCACTGCCAGCCGAGAGAAGAAAGGGATTGTCCTGCTCTGTTCTGGTGTGGCCTCACCTCAAGCACTGTGTGTAGTTTTGGTCATGTAATATAAGGAGGACACAAAACGATTAGAGTGTCTAAAGGAAGGCTACAAAGATGGTGAAGGGTCTAGATGGCAAGAGATGCGAGGAGCAGCTGAGTTCTCTTGGTTTGTTCAGCCCAGAGCAGAGGAGGCTGAGGGGAGGCTTCATGGCAGCCTACAGCTGCCTCACAGGCAAGCGGAGGGGCAGGCGCTGATCTCTGCTCTCTCTGGACAGCGACAGGACCCAAGGGAACGGCATGGAGCTGCGTCAGGGGAGGCTCAGGCTGGGGGTTAGGAAAAGGTTCTGCACCAGAGGGTGGTGGGCATGGAACAGGCTCCCCAGGGCAGTGGTCACAGATCCAGGCTACCGGAGCTCAAGGAGCATTTGGACACCGCTCTCAGACACAGGGTTTGGATTTGGGTGGTGCTGTGTGGGGCCATGAGTTAGACTCCATGATCCTTGTGAGTATCTTCCAACTCAGGCTCTTCTATGGTTTTATGATCCTGCAAGTCTCTGCTAATCTACTCGTTGAAAATGAGAATTCACTCAGTGAGAAGTGGTGAATTTTTTTATTCTTCATTTTGGAAAAGAATGAAATAAAAATATATTCTACCATGGATTGTTGGGTTTGAAGTGTAGGGCTTTGGGGATTGGTTTGTTGTTTTGTTTATCTCAAGGAAAAATTACTACCTCCTGGTAAACCAGCTCTAATCACTAAAGATCAAGGTCACAACATTATTGACTCTCACAAGGACACACATGCCCCTTTTCCAAGGGCTGCTCTCCACCCATTCTATTATTTTTCTTCCTTTTTTTTTTTTTTTTGACAGGGCATGCTGACTCATTTTTATTGATTGATTGTCCTGCTGTCTGTGAAGCACTATTCCCCTCCTCATTAATTCAAAACTACCTCATTTTTCATACTTCATAAATTAATATATTATTGGAGCTGCAGCAGTAAAGGAGACAGTCCTGTTTCATAGAGAGGTAGGGAGGGTGGAGAAAGGTTGGAACTCTCACAAACCAGCCCTATGTCAGGATCTGCAGCTCAGCCTACCCTGCTGACAGGATGAATATAGACAGCCCCTACACAGTGATGCATTCTGACAGTCCTGCTTTGTACCTGTAACCAAGACAGGGCACTCAAACTCCTACAGGTCTGCTCTGCTTCATTTCACAAAAGCAATGGCCATGCTAAGTGACAAAACTGCAGCTTTATTTTAGTGGATATTATAACTCTTGATCTGTTCTTTAACACTTGCTGGCTAAATCAGAACAAACTGCCTCTATTAAACACTGTCAGCCAACACTGGAAAGTCCACATCTAAATGTGGATGTGACCTTCTCAGTTTTACCCATCTTAACAACCATGCACCATCCCTAAGGCTCTGCAGGAGCTTGACTCTCTAGCAATATGAGATGAAGCAGGCAGAGAGCAGCAGGAGAGGTTGTCAGACTGCTAGCAAGTTAGACAAGGCAGCCCTATCATAGATTTGTACCAGAATCCATCCTGTCAAGCTGGGTCTTACCTGGTAACTGGCCTTTTTTTCTCCAAACATTACTGCAAGTACTGGGGAAAAAAAAAAAAAAAAAAAAAAAAAACTGACATATTACCTTGGGCTTCTCCCATTTCCTCCCCTCACAAACTGACTCTCCAGCCATTCCAGTAGACAATGAAGTGCAGCGACATCCTCTTCAACCAATCTAAGTGTTTTTTCATTTATCATCCAAGGATTACGGGATTGGGAATGGTACTTTTAAAGCTATAGATATCTACATTTAACTGTCCACAAACTGTGCCAAACATTGCTCCTCCACTCGGTTCTTGCACATAAAGCAAACTCAGGAAAGCACATATGGTAAGTCAAGTCCAAAGGGTTTGAGTTTTGTTTTGTTTTTCCCTAAAATCGGTGCTTGCTTGCATTCGAGCTGCCAATTTTTCCCATAATGTAAAACCGTCTATCGTAGCCAAAGCTCCAGACAGCAGCTAAGCTGGGATTTCAGGATCACAGTTCTTATCCTTGGTAGGTAAAAGATATAGGAGGTGTCTCGCTGCTTTTTTGTTATTT
Organism: Alectura lathami; assembly: GCA_013399715.1. Taxonomy (NCBI): domain Eukaryota; kingdom Metazoa; phylum Chordata; class Aves; order Galliformes; family Megapodiidae; genus Alectura; species Alectura lathami. The sequence goes on along the minus strand of VXAV01002398.1, from coordinate 77,228 downwards.
TACTTATACATCTTATGTTGATGCAGTTACTGTTATCAGCTAGACTTGCAACATATCTGAAGTCTCAAATGATATTTATTTAACAAGATTTTTTCCATAAAGCCAACTTAGACAGTCCTCATTTTATTCTCTATCTTTATTAATTGAACCCTGCATTAGGGTCCTATTTACTTTCAATACTTAACTCACCACTACCCTAATGTGTAATAAATGAGTTCAGAAACCTATGAAAAATGCAAGTAAGAGTTATTGTAATGGATGAGCACAAAGCCATGAAATACAGACGCATGAAGGCACACATAGACACTCTAATTCTGGACTTTCGTAATATATGAATGTTTTCTTTCTCCATGAGCACTAAAACAATAGTTTTTAATGTAGTATCATTAAGATATGTATAATCAGAGACAGATACTCAACCCTCTTCTAATCCTTTCCCCCCTTTCCCCTCCACCCCCATTATATAACGTCATATGTGAGTATTTTGTTATCTCAACTGTGTTTATTTTTAGAATCAGTTGACATGAGCAGTGGGTGAGGTTCAGTGAGGTTTTTTTGTTTGTTTTTAATGTATATGTTTTACCAGATAAATGACTGAAAAAAGCCCGGAGGATCTCCAGTTTTCATGTTCAAGCATACTGAAGGACAGCCTTCCTTGAGATTAGATTGTCTCTGTTTAAGAAAAGGGCAAACTTCCAATGAGGAATCTCTCATAAGCTTGGGTCTCTATGATATTTGTGCTGACAAATGGCTGTATCCCAGAGAACAGATGCTGTAGGACCTCCATCTACGCCTATAATTTATGTTAAGTCAGTAGAGGCAAAATCAAAATCTGCATATGAAAAGACAGTAGTTTCTTCTTTCCTGAAGTATAGAAGCCTACAGGTCAGGTCCCAGCAGGGCATCTGACATGCCAGGCCCCACAGCCCCAGGCTGCAGCAGAACAAACTACCCTCTCTCACAGGACTTGTCTATAAGGGCTCACAAGGAGGCACAATCCCTTATTTCTTCTTAAAACAAACAAGCAAACAAACACCAACAAAACAACACAGATTTTAGGCATACTGAAAAAGACCCTATATTTTGAGAGTATTCTATTAATACTTGTATTTTGCCTTTACATCACAATACCTTCCATTCTCCTAGGCTCCAAGAAAGAAGCAGCTACTCTCTCTTCATATGCAGATTTTAATTTTGAATCATGTTTAAAACAATAATAAATTCAATCTACTAGCTTAGGGAAGCTATATTTCTTACTCAGTAAAGGTCAGAGAAAGCTACAGAGAAAATGTGACTTCTCTGAACTCAGAAGAGACAGTAAAAATCCTTTTAAAAGGAGAAACTCTTCAAGTCTTCTTCTCCAAGTATTACAGCATCTGTAAATCAGATGATCTCTTTTACAGTTTCAGGTCACGGTTCTGCAAACATTTACAAAAAGTCTCTGTTCACAGGTGACAAATTCAAGCGGAATTAATCAGACAAGAGAAGCCCATGCACAAGAGCTCATGAGACCAAACCTTGTAGATAAAACACATTATGTCACATATCCTTTGACTCTGCCACACAAACTGTGTGTGACCTTGAGGAAATCATCTTTGCTTCATCAATATGTGAAGGGAAATAGTACTATTTCATTCTCTATTTAAATTGTTGTATCTGAAGACTGATGATGACTGTCCCTAAACCATATTTACCAGACAGAATATACTGCAATGTTAACTAGATCAGTCACATTTATACAGCCCACTGGTAAAATCAGAGCAGACAAATCTGAGCTCAGATGATCCAGATGCTATGTTTTAGACCTACAGCCTTTCCTCTACAGCAGTAGACGGGTTCTGCCCACAAAGGCTCTGGACTGAGTAGCGTGTGTTTTGGAGTGCTAAGAACATTATAGATAGCTCAGCGGGTCCAGAGAAGAGTGCATAAAAAGAAAAACAATTACAACTCAATTTGCAGCTCAGGTAATACAGCTCCTGTTACTGGCAGCTGTAAAGCCAAGAGCTATTTAGTAACTGTATTTCACTGGACTGAAGGAAAAGATTAGGGATAAAAGACAACAGAAAACCTGTCCCAACACTCCTGTCCTGTGGCTCTAACTCAGCCCCACTGCATGTGTTATAAATATGTTCTATGAGATCATACCAGCAAGTGTCGATCTGCAGTACATGCTGTTTAGCACAGTGTCAGCATATTAAGGAAAAGGGGTACAAAGAAACCTTACATTTGCCATATGACTTTAGAGTACTCCAGAGCTCAGTTCCTCACTGATAGCTTGGGATTCAATATTAGGGGAAAAAAAAAAAAAAAAAAAACTGTGTCCCTGTGAGACCAAGTAAAAAACTAAGGCAAAAACGAGTTCAGACCATTCAGACCATGGTTCTGCCCTGAGGCTCCAATAAGAGCTCAAGAATTCCCTTAGGAGATGCATGAGGCCAGCATGGGGTTTGCTCTCAATTACTCTCCAAGTGAGCAAGAAGAAACAAAAAGGAGGTCAAAGAGATTTGCACTCATTTAGGATCTCCAGCTCCTGCGTGAGGAGATGCCGCTCCCAATGCACTAGCTGGTTTCCAGTCAGGTAGGTACATTCCTCTGTGATTCCAATATAACAGTCACAATTAACTTCTTCCTTCATTAACCTAAACTGCAACGCAGAGTTGCTCTCTTCCAGCTCATAAACAGTTGCCTCACTTCATCCCCAAGACACAGCACAGAAACAAACAAACCTAATTAGATTTAGCTTTCAGAGCTTCTGACTCTCCAAATACCTCTAAGCTTTTCTCATTCTGATGCGCAAAGTTAAGAGGCAGAAATAGGTATGTGAGGTGTTGCACATCTTTGGCGTCTATCGCTTCAGTCATTTGGCCCTTCCATTTTGACGGTATGACAAGGGGGAAACTAGCCTGAAAAACCATTTACTCAAAGCTCTTTAGCTGAGCACTGTGAATTTATTCCTGCTTTGCAACTACTGTTCAAATCCCTTATCTAGAAGGTCTACCTATAAACAAAATCTTGAATGCTTCAGTTCTGCTATAAGGAGAAAACTGGGGGAATCCTTATTTCAGTCCCTGTAGCTGGGTGATAATATATGCTGACTCTCAGCACACAAAGAAAGAGTAGGGACCTTTTAATTCTTCAGGCTATCACCTACAACAATGATGGCAACTGCACAGGAGAAAAGCTGAAGACAACTGCATCCAATTGAATTCCAAAGCAAATTCAAAGGAAGGTATTTCTAAGACTTCAGAACTGTCACCGCAGATCTTAAATGTAATCAGGACCTTCCATTTATCCACATCTCGTCTGAGCAATACTATATACAGGCAAGTACATTTTGGTTTGATTTTGTCAGTTAGAGTTGTCATTCTCTCTCTTTTTTCCACTCTCCTCTTTCTTTAAATGCTTCTTAACTCCATCCTCTCAACCTCCACAGGAATCCCAAGGGTAGAGATAAAACTTCCTCAGTGAAAACTGGGTTTTCAACTAAAAGCCTTCACCAAGAACATTCATTTTACACAGAACATTTCATGGAAGAAATAATACAAAACATCTGTAGTTCAACAACAGTTCCTTGGATTCAAAATGGCACCTTAGTGCCTGAAAGGAGCAGTGCTTCAGATACACCTAACTTCTGTTCTCATCTTCCTCCTGCACCCTTTGTAAAGGGTCTGTAACCACCTATGATGTATCAATTCTAAAACGACAAACAAAAAGAAAGCACATTTTCATGAGATGGGTGATCCTACCCAACAGATCAACCCGTGCTGGAGAATAGGGACTTGGAGCACTTCAACTGCAAGAAGTGCTATTTCAAAGTGCACACAGCATCTAAGGCTTAATTGTGGAAATTATCACAGAATCATAGAATGGTTTGGGTTGGAAGGGACCTTAAAGATCAGCTAGTTCCCACCCCCCTGCCATAGGCAAGGACACCTCCCACTAGACCAGGTTGCTCAGAGCCCCATCCAGCCTGTCCTTGAACACTTCCAGGGAGGGGGCATCCACAGCCTCTCTGGGCAACCTGTTCCAGTGTCTCACCACCCTCACAGTAAAGAATTTCTTCCTAACAGCTAGCCTAAATCTCCCCTCTGATAGAAAACTTCCTTTTAAAAAAATATAATAAAAAGGAGGAGGATAGAAAGGAAAATAGAATTAAAAGTCAAGGGAAATATTCTTATCAAAATTGAGACTGTTTTCCCTAAGTACTTTGGAAGAAGTAAACAATTCTAATTCCCACACTGCTGTGTAAGTCTGCCTCTAGTAAAATCTAACTAACGCCCAAAATACAGCATTAAATTAAAGGTCAGCAAAGAACTGAGATCTCTGCCCAGCCAAGAGCAAGTGGCCTTTTTGTCATATCCCTTCAAGACAGACAAAAAGCTGTGGGCTAAAAAAAGCCAAAGCTGTGCATTCTGCAAGTCCCAGCTTTTCAGAGCACACAGCCACCTGACCTTCAATATGCAAGGGAAGTATACTGCCAAACATACACGAATATTTCCCCTTTCCGAAGTTCACCACAGAATTATCAGGTTTGTTAAAATCTGTATGTCAGTTGGGCCAAAGTAGATGATTTTTCACGTAGCCTCTCAGGCAAACAACCCGGCGGTGGATGCACTGAAGGGATAGATGTGTCCTGGAATACACTCTGCCAATTAGAGCATCTTCATAAACGCAGAAGTGTCACAAACCTAGGCAACCTAGCTTCTCACCAGGGCTCAAAGCAGAAGCTCCTAAGAAAGCCATAGACTTCAGGACATCAGAGGCTGCTCGGATCACTTGGAAATTAAAGCAGATTTTTCTCATCTGAGGAAAGTTCCTCTTCCCTAACAGGAAGAAGAAACAGCCCAAGCAAGCACCTGCCAGAAGAGCAGGTACAAGTCTTGCAGTTTCAGTCACCAACAGCAGAGGGCTGAATGCACACTGGCCAGTTGCAGAGTTCTGAAACCCTGAGCCACTTCATCCTCAGGAGGGAATTAACTGCACAACTGCTCCGCAGGAAGATGAAGTCATCCTGACTCGAGGCAGGAAGCATTTCTGCTCTGGTGAAGCCAGAGGCTGTGGATTCACAGTAGGTAGCAGCCCACTATGCCTTATGTGAACACTCCAGGATGGTCCCATTTCAAATGATGGGTGCTGTGAGTTCACCAGGTTGGCCCTGATCACTAGTAATGATAAGTGAACAGACAAGAGGAATCATAGCTGGGAAGTGTTCTCAGCAACTTAATTTTTGGTTAGTCCTGAAATGGTCATGCAGTAGGACTAGATGATCTCTGAAGGTCCCTTCCAAAGGAACTGTTCTGTAACAGTTTTCTACAACTTCATGTGGCATCTACCTGTTCTTATTTTGGTTTAATTATAACGACAAAACCTCACATTACACAATGGCAAAGTGCATTTTCCAAATACCTTCTTGTGATTTCTAGGAAATACCTTGCACGGACGTCCCCCATCTCAGTTCCAAACCAACCAGCAACAGGATGAATCATCAGCTAAGAGCCGGGACCCACAGCTGCCTCTGCCCAGCACCACATGGGGATGCAGTGAAAGCTCCCTCAGCTCAGTCTTCACTACCGTGCTCTGTGCCGTAATTAACTCTGAGCCTGTGGAAGTCTGGTAGCAACATGTAAAACCAAGGACACCAACAGACTGAACCCACCCTTCTAGGTGACAAGCACCAGCAGAGCTAGGAGATGCCCGAGGAGAACTAAGGCCATCCTGGATTTATCACCACAATAAAACTAGAGATTGTGTTTCTTCATCACTCCCCCCATCTACTGCATCTCTCCTCTTCAGACACAAACACAGGATCTGTTCAGGGTGATTTTGCCCGCTGGTAAACAATAGTGACCGAAGTGTTTCACAGAGGATCAAAGGGCAGGAGTGAGGGGATTGGCTGCTTTCAGGCTACTCAAGCATTTGTCAGTCTGCTGTGCCAGGAAGGATGTTTCAAAACATGACAGGACGCCAAATATTGACAGGGTAATATTCAACACTGTGCTTGGGCTACCCAGTAAGGGAGGGGAGAAATACACAGGAGCAGCACAGAAGGCAGTTGAAAGTGAACATGAAATGAATAAAATTGACTAAAGGTATAACCTAAACTGAAACAAGAGCTTCCAGTTAAAAGAGGAAGGCCAAAAATACATGAAGCTAACTGAGGACTTGCTTTTGCCATGTTACTTGGTAGATGCTCAGATATGACCTCTGTGGGGGAAAGAATAAAACTCACAGTGAACTAAATATTTTAAGGCCAGAGGAACCACTAGGTCATCAAGTTCAACCACGCTGTGCAGTATGTGTTCCAGAATTTCACCAAATCATTCCTGTGTTAAGCTCAGTGTTTCTTCCAGAAAGCAATCTGCTTTGTAAGAAAAGCACAAATGCTTGGAATGCCAAAATAAAACCCTGAGGACTTTATCACCTACCATTTGGGTAAGGCAAGCATCAGCTGTGGCTTTCTTGGGACCCAGAGATGGGGAATGACACTGGCTCCGAGGCCACGGGTTTTAATTGCATCCGCAACTCCACCTGAGCATTGACTCTGACCCCACCTGATCCCTCAGTACTGCAATAACAGTGATGTCAGTACTGAGAAATTAATGTCCCACCATGATCTGGTAGCACTGAGCAGTGAAATACAGCAGAAGTTGCCAAAAATAATTACTAAAAAAATAGAAAAAAAAAAAAAAAAGGAAACAAAAAAGCTTTTCTTTTAAAAGAAAAAGAAAGAGAAAAGCTAGTGCTTAAATCCTCTTTCTTCATACTTTAATTGAGCCCAGGGTTATGCCACAATTCAGGTAAATGATGTTTATATAACTGGCATTTGGCTGAATGCATAATTCCTATTTAACAGCTGAAGAGAGGCATTTTGGGGCTTCAAAGAAATCTGACAGGTAATTCCCACTGTAGTTCTGCAGGGTAGCTGAGAGGTAATTATCCTTCTCACTAGTAAATCAATTAGGAATGAATGTATGGAAAGCTTTCCCCCTCCTCCAAGTAACTGCTAATCCTCTACGCGCTAATGAGCAGACAGCGCTAGCAACCCATCAAAAATCGACAGGAGCTGTGAGGCACACAAGGTCCTACTGGTATCTGGAGGAGAAAATACCTTCCCTGGAAAGGGTCTGCATGATTCACTGTGTGCACACAGGCCCTGTCTGTTGCTTTTGGTATCTTTTTCCCCAATGTTCATTGCCTCAAAGGTCTATTTTTTGGTGCTCACAAGAGATCGCTGCATTGTGTGCAGCTGGCCAGCCCTCACACTGTTAGAGGTAAAACACAAAGGATCTAGACTTTCTCCTCTGGGGTGCAATTGATTCACCAATTGCTTTGTGACTGATTATTGGTCGTTGTCCTCGGGAACTCAGTGTAAATGTGATGCTTACTCTGCAGGCCACTTAAGGGTGAACAATATTCACCCAGAGAGATCTGGAGAAAATTACAACCTCATGAATCTGTAAGGGGTGGGTACACAATAAGCCTGATAACGAATTTGACAAATCCCTGATGCTCAAAATCCATTGACTTCTTCTCCAAACATTTTTCAGATTCTGAATCGATGCTTGGAATTGCTCTGCTGGTCAACAAAGCAGAACCAGCTTTGGATTAGGACAAACCACCTGTTTAACCATGCACTGTAAATATATTTAGCAGAGGTAGAAAGAATGAAAACAAGTTGTTCCCACAGCAACCACAGCTGGTTTCCTATGGATTTTCCTTACAGCTTGTCTCTACATTTCAAAAGATTTTTGTGAAGGCAGTAGAGGAGGGAAGACAGAAGGATAGGTCCAGAAACAATTTCCTTAGGACAAAAGACCAAAAAAATAAGCCAACAGAAATTGTAATCTGCAATAAGAGAGCAGCAAGGAAAGATAGTTCTGCATGCCATTATATGGTGATATGTTATTAGANNTTATATGGTTATATTTTTTTAGAATAAAAAAAAAAAAAAAAAAGAGAGAGAGAGAAACAGAAAAAAGACCACTAAACTGTAAAGCTCAATAGCTTGAGAAATTACTAGAAGATAATCATATACCCTAGTACTCCGATTTATGAGGGAGACTTTATACCAGTGACGTAGGATTTGTAACTGAGCATGTTGCCTCTGATTTTGGGTGGGCAGAGTTGCTTTGGAAACAGAATGAATAAGAATTAACTCTTCTATTCCTACTGTGTTCGTTCTGGCAGGGGGTGTTAAGACCAGGAGAGTTTGTTATGAAGCATATTCATTCCCTTTTGTTCACAACAAAGAAGTCAACGTAGTCTTCATCTTCTGCACTGGAAAAAATATAAGCTGACCCTAGCCCACTGCCTTCTCCCTGTCCTTTCTACACCCAAAGGCATGTAATGTCGCCTGTAGTAATCAGAGATATGACCACAAACACTGAAATAAACATCAGTCCTGAAACCTCTGTGGACTGACCAGTGATGGAAAAAACAATAGCAGTAATAATAATAGTAGGAGTAGCACAATACAAATTTGGAAACCTAACGTAGGAGACAAGAGCTAGGCAGTTTAGAGGTGATGAAATAAAATGTGCTGCATCCCATCCAAACTGCTCCATCCGCTGCCAGCAATTAGCTTCGTGCCTCAGTCCTCCCACACTGATTTCTGTGGGTAGCTGAAGGCGCCTTTGTCCCAATACCTCTCTTGAATCCATACAGGCAATAATTTCAAACCAAGAAGGCACTGAGTAGCAACTCCTGGGCTGCGGTCTGTGAGCCAGCCAAAGCCCTGATTGCATCACACGGAAAGCATAAGCCAGGGGGTGAAAGCTATGACCTCCCTCTCTCCTACATAGCCAAATCACATCTTAGGTCTTCCACCCACTTGCCCTGACATACTGCCTTTTCGCATCCCTGATATGATGTAACCAATCAAAATGTCATTTTCATCTTTTTCTCCAACTTCTCCATAAAGCCAGGGAAAGCATAAGCATCAAATGCAGAGAGAAATGCCCTTTATTTGTTATTTCTAATAATAAAGAGACAGAGAAGGCAAACAGAGGTACATTAGCTAATAAGTCAGAGTAAGCAAGAGTCCTAGAAGCAGTTGTGTGCTTTCAGATTCTTTAAAGGCATAACAGTCAGAAGCAAACAAAAGCAACGGTGTTACTTCTCTAATTTATTCAGCAGGAGATTAAGGACTCCACCCCAATCACAAGTAAAACAGGCATAATTCTGCCGAAATCTATGGAATTGCACTAGTGTAACTCAGATAGCAAATTCAAGCTCCCATAAATTGCCAGTGGAGTTCACTTCAGGATCATAATTCCTCTCAGAAGAAACAAAAAGTCATAGTTTAGTTTCTATAGCTACCATCTTGATGGCTCTCCCTTACCTTCCTCTTGTTAGTGGGACAGACATAAAAGTAGCTCAGCACAGTCTTCAGGCCTACTTTATCATTTAGCTTTTCATAGGTAGTGCCATAGTCTGTTGACCTGGAGAAAAGAGGAGACAAAAAGAGTTTACGTGATTATGGGAAGGAAATGACTGTGTGAACAGATGCTGAAGGTTGTACCTTGAGCATTATTACCCTTAAAACTGAAGCTTTTGTGTTTCATTGTGGGCTGCAAGTAGAAAAGAAGAAACTTGAGTCCTTTGGGGCAGGGTCTGTCACTGAATCAATTGATCCTACAGCACTTAGGAAACTGCTGTTTGCCCATGAAGATCTCTGTGGCCTTCAGGAGGACTCTGCTCTCACATGTTGATGTGAGATTGCAAATGATATCTATATGAGGACTCTGATTTCAGCAGCACCCTTAGCACAAATTCTCTTTTCAGACAAATTCAGCAGAAGAATACAAAATTAAACCCATCAACAACACTTTTAAATAGGCTGATTTTTGACTTTGAGATGGAGATCCAAATGTGGCTCAGAATCGTAACAGCTGAATTCATGTCTAGATAAAAATGTATCTAAATTGGCATCTTGAGTCCTCAGTCACCCCCTTCCTACTCTGTGCCAGGCATTTAATTTTTCTGAGTTACAGAGACAGATTTGGGCCCCTACACTAGCAAATCCCACCAGAGGAGCAGATGATCTGGGGGTGGCATTACTTGTTCGTGACTGGGGAAAAGAGCTGCTTCGTCACAGAGGGTTTTCTGTAGCTTCCTCCTCCTCATTTGTTGGCATGTTGGAAACCCTACTTTGCCCTGCTTGTTTCTCTTCTGCGTATATACTCTGATTTTCCTGACAAACAAGTATTTTCTTACCAGAACAAATCAACAGCTACCAAGGCCAGGATCCCACAACTGAACAGAGGTCATCACCAGCTGCTTTAGGAGGGTACCAACCTGCACAAACAGCCCACCTGCCATGTCCAGACTAGGAGGAGAGCCCAGCTCATGACCCTATGCAGCTCCTATCCTATAGACAGAGCAAATACAAACCTTAGCAGCAGGACAAGAAAAGACCCTCACAGAAAGCCTGCTGGAACGTACCTATGATTTTATTAAGATGAGAATTCACAGCTCCCGCCCTCCTTTCCCTAATCACCCATTTTTTTTTTTTTTTCTTTTTTACTAAACCGGTGATAAGAGAACATCCAATGCCTTTCCTAACAGCTAGCTCCTGCAAGTGCCCAGCATTTGGTTCTGCCTCAGAGCAGTCCCACGTTCTCCATATGTCTGGCAGAGCAAGGGCCCGTGTCACCTTTCTGGCATCCACATGAACAGTGCTGCTGTGCCCAGCAGCTCTGCACTCCCACTCCAGTGGTTGCAAAACCAAGTGTTGCCAGGACCTGCACCCGGCTCCATCACTCTCCTCACTGCCACTGCAGGCCAGAATGACACCAAATGAGCCACGCTGCAAAACCAGATGGCTGGTTTCAGGCTCCTGAGTCAATCAGTGACAGAACCCATGAAGGGAGACATCTGTTTCATCACCGATGCATCCCCAGTACATTTGCTTTTGCACATTTTTCAAGCACAATTCCTAAATGTTTTGCAAACTGGTTCTTTCCCTAAATGGCTTGAGTCAGCCTTCTTCTTCTGAACACCCAGCAATCAGGGCTGCTTCAAGTCTTAAAAAAAATTCCTTGTTTTGTGGTTTAGCTCCAATGCTGGAATAGAGCTACTGCTATATTTATAATTAATGCTCATTTATACTAATGTGTAGTATTGACTGATACTCACTGGGCTTCACAGAAACACCTCAAAGGCTATCACAATAATATATTGTATTTCCATAGCAGTTTCCTACACAAAGCACCTGAAATTTTTGTCTCACTAGGCATCAATATAACACAAAATACCTTGCAGGTTTCCCCCTCCAGCAAAGCTTGGAACAGAAGCTTGATTAATAAAATAATCTAGGCCAATCAATTCCACTAAACAAGGCCTCCAATACATGCTAATTCAACAGGTCAGGAAGCTTCAAGTAACACTAGATCCAAAGCAGTGAGTAGCAGACAGAGAGCACGTCCTAAGTACTTCCTTGGTCTCATTCCTCTAACAAAGATGAAACTCCAAACAAGCCATATCCATGACTAGACACATACCAACCACCAGCTATGGAAAGAGAGCACTGGTTTCAATCAGCATTCAAAGGTAATATAAATAATGGATTAATATTCTCACAGAGCTACTTTGGTTTTGTTCTCCTAGTCATTTCCAGATCTCCCAAAATGCCCTGCAATTCTAAAGATGCAGGCTGGATGCCCTAATGACTCTTTCTCATTAAACCATTATCACTCATTGCATTTGCCCTTTCAAGGAATAGCTAGAAAGGAAGTAGGATCATTATTTCATTAGGTTCTCTAAGGCTTTCTTTATTATCATGACAGTCACCACTGGCTTCACAGAAATGTCTCAAAGGATATCACAATAATATACCTTATTTCCATAGCCCTTTCCCATCCTAAGAAGCTGAAGCTTTTGTTTTGTGTTAATCCATTCAAACTAACAAAGTCCCAAGGGTGACATTGGGAAATACTATCTCCACTGTAGAGATGAAGAAACTAAAAACTTGAATAGATAATGGTGCATTTTTTCAAAGGCAGGCATCTACAGCTAGCTTTTTCAGCTTCTTTAATCATCAAGTATACAGCTTGATAAACAAACCTGCTAAACTCCTAACACTAACAAATTCCCTATTTTGGAAACAAGTATTTGCCAAGGCAGCTAAAAAAAAAAAAAAAAAAAAAAAAAAAAGAGAGAGAGAGAAAAGAAAAATAAAACAATTGGCTAACCCTGAACATGTTCAGAGATGTTGGCTGGGAGGGACAAGTCATCCTCCTGGAGCATGTGCGTGACTGACTGTCCTGTGAGGGGGCTTCTCCTCCATGTCTGTGACTCTCCCCACTGGGTGTGGAGGAGGAATAGGCATGGTTTTGATTTCCATGGATAAGATACAAAACCTTATGCATCCACCTCCAGATCAGAGAGCCAGTACACACACAACTGCAGCTCCACGTTGAGAACCACATGGAGGCACAGCTCTGCTTAAACGAGCAGGAGAACATCCTGACTCTGTGTGCTTCAGAGAGCAACAGAAACATACACAGCCCAGATTAACATTCTCTTCTCTCCTCTTGCGCCTGCAAACTGCCTGCCTGCAGTGTGCCTTTCTCTGTGCCCCCCAAACAACTTCGTGTTTTCACCGTTGGCCAATTTTCTCCCAGTTTGACATAGAAACAAAACCCTAGAGTAACAAAGTTTCTAGAAGTTTCATGAGAAACAGCAGCCAGCAAAAAGAGAGCAAACTTATTCATGCTCAGAGAAAAGCCGCAGCATGAAACCAACTCCCATGAGGCACAAGAGCAGGCACATCTCTGAACATCCAGCTGCAGCAAAACATTCAAACACAACTCACATATTAATACACTACAAAGAATCCAGCCGCACAACACAAGGAGTCAGGCTGCTGAACTTTCAATGCTTGTGAAAATCTGTTTCTGTGTCTCCCTTCCCCTCCTCTCCCTCACACTACCCTCCCTGAGATAAAGGCCTTTCTGCAGTCAGGGTCCAGGTAGACTATCCCCTGGCATAGCCCCACATGTGAACTTCCTTGGCCAGCTCCTTTAATAACTGTAAGTGGTTCCAAACTCAGACGAAGGCCACTTTAGAACTAACTCCATTCCACTGCGCCAAAGTACCTAAACGGGTGCACAGAGTCCTGAAACAGCAATCAGGCTGACTACACAAGGAGATTATTTCTCTTCTTCCTTGTCGAAGGTTTTAGACTTGTTCCTGTATTTTGGTGACTATGAACGCTTGTGGCTGAGCATCCTCCACTCCCAAAGCCTTTTTCATCTTTAGATACAACACAGATAAGCAATCTTTCCTCTCCTATGACTGCTTATGAGCCTAGACAATGTCAGAGCCTGACTTGGGCAGCCAAAGGCCTGGAACAGAAACACAAAGTTGGCCCCACAGCAAACTCTTTTTTCTTCTAAGTCAGAAAAATGACTCTACCAGGTCAACTGAAAGAACGACCACAAGCAGGATGCTATAAGCACTACTGTCAAAATCAGCTGAGATGGAGCTAATCAACAGAATCCTTCCCTCTCTGCAGCTGACAGAAGTCTGGATCTGGACATTTTACAACAAAGATACCCACAGAAGCCCTGTGTGGTTGTTCCAGCTAACAAGGAAATCCAAGTATCAGTACTCTGTGAATCTTTCACTTTGCAGAACACATCTGCTGTGCTGAGAGCTTCTCTTCACCCAATCATGATTTGAGTGTCTGTAATAAATATAATGTCGGAATATTTTACATCTACAAACAGAAACAACTCCCTCTCTTTGCCCCCATCCCACTAAAGAAAACTAAGGACAGTAATGAATGTCCGGGGAAGAGAACACAAAACAAGCAAGAATATTGTGCTGCTTCCTGGTGTGGTTTCCCAGTCTACAGCAATATGTTGATCACAGATTATCTAAATTGAAGATGATGCCTTTGTGTGCAAGAGCCATCAGTGGGCTTTTAGTTCCATAAATCTGTCTAACCTCCCACAGGGAAACTTTTGGCAACTTCATAAACATATGGTAATAAACACCACAACCTACCTGTGTGTGCTATATTAAGAGATGATCCCCTTTGTTTTAACTTGATAACATAATCCAAAGCCCACTGGCACAGCTTAATGAGAATGAAACCATGGAGCCCCATCTGCCATTTGTGATTTTACTGGTTCTTTTCATATTACATACAGACCTAAATTTTTCCCCAGTCTGGAAACTCATCATTTATTTAGCCATTTCCGGTGCAATTTATTCACCTCTCTAATTGTCCTATAACTAGTCTTTCTAGTCCAATATACATATTTTGTCATAAAGGCCTCAGAGAGCAATATTTAAGATATTTTTTTCCTGACAAAAAGAGAAAAAATACTCAAATATAACAGCAAATGCACAGAATATTTAAAAACATCCTAAATAAAATCACTTTCTGCCTTCATACATAAGGTTACTTCCTTCATAGTTCTAAAAGTCATCACTTCTGGGGGACTTCCAGTTCCACAAAGTTTCTAAAGCAACCAGAAATATAGGTGTCACTGAGGAAAAAGAAACTGAAGCAGATCATAGTTTTGGTGATTTCTCCTGGAAATTTATTTTTTTCCTTTTAGTTTTCATGTTGTTTAATACACTTTCCTCACACTTTTTTTTTTTTTTGATTAATGACAATTCCTGTCACCGAACATCTGAAAGAGTCAAAGATGACCTTTGTTGATAAATTTTTATTTATAATGTACAGAGACTGGCAAGGCAAAATGAGCTGCCATGATGCATTAGTCATTCTTATTCACAGTTCAAAATGAAGGCGATACAACGCTCCTACCTAGGAGCACTGGCTTCCTTTTTTTTTTTCTTTTCTTGCAGATTCTTCCTCCCCTCCTGCCCCTTTTCCTCTTTTTTCTTTTTTTGACAAGAAACGATACAGATTAATACACTTCTAGATTGATAGGCAATAAATCATAGATGATGTGAGCATCGATCATGTTTCTAGGGGGTGATTGCTCATCAGCGTTTCATTTGATCACCAGGGGAACTGCTTACACCAAGCAGTCATTTGTACAAATGACTTCTCAGATGGGCATCAACCCAGTCTCTGGGGATGTAGGTTTTGTACATTCAGCCTACAGGGACAGTGGGCACTAACTTGAAAGCTATGTTTGCATCACACTTGTTCTTATTGTACCATGGGAACACAGTGGTGCTTTGGATAACCCAAGCAATCACTGTCCAGAGCAGTGTGTCACTAACTGACTAAATACAGGCAGTATATATATATATGCACTATATTTATAAATGCATATATAAATAAGATATATATATTAGGGGGAGTACACCTTTACCGTGGGACACAGATTTAGCTAAAGGCAGCTCTGAAGTTCATGCCATTTTTCTTCTACCACAGGATGGCAAAATCTTCTCTCTGAAGCAGAGGACACTAACAGAACTAACGGATCCTAACACCTCATGGCAGGCAAAAGCCTGAACTATAACACCTGGGTCTAAAAGCCTATTGCAAAGTATGCTCTGCATTTAGAGGAACTGGGATCCTGACCAAAGCAAGCAGGCTGCAGGTCTTGTGGTTCCTAAGCATCGCTTTATATTCTGATGCAGAATAACCCACAATAAGGAAAAAGAACAGCAACAAAGACTGGTGCCTCTTAACGTGATACTAAAATAACTGTTTCCACTGGAAGATTCCATATCTTCTGTACCTTGCAGGTTTATCTCAACTTCATTTTAGCTACCTGTGAACTAGGTATTGAACTCTAGCTCCCAAGCCTATCCGCATGTATTGCATTTCTATGGCTAGGTTTTGGTAGCGGCGGGAGGGGGGGCTGCCGGGATGGCCTCCATGAGCAAAGCCCAGCAGCTGCCTCATGTGAGTTAAGACCAGTTGCTCCAAAATGGACCTAGTGCCGGCCACAGCTGAGCCATGAGTGACACTGGTTGTACCTCTAGGAGAGAAGATTTGAGAAAGGGGAAGAAAAAGAAAACAAAAACAAAAAAAAAGCCTTCTGTGCAACAGCAGCTGGAAGAGTGAATCATCTGCTTGCCAGTCTCATCTCAGACAAGGACATCCCAGCAGACACCACCCAAAACGTTCAGTTCCCAGGAAACAGGGATGATCTGGAGCTAAGATGTTCTGGCTTCACAGAGGTTTCTTCTCTTTCCACTCTGGTCATTTCAGTAGTGTGAAACGTATGAAAAGTATTACTTTTATACAGCTCTGAAGAGCTGCACCTCATCATTACTCACTTCCCATTTGTTCTAAAAAATCAGACATATTGTGTTCCTGATTCTGATGTATTCTAATTTTCCAAAGAGGTGTCACTTCTGACATAACACAAGGTTTGTTAACTTTTCTGAACTGTGAATCATTCCAAAGCTGATGTAGTTAAAAAGAGAACAAAGACGGAGGTGGTACGGTCCATTTCCTTAGCCACAGATATTAAAAGTCACCAACAATTCCCAAAAACTTTTACAGTTAGCCTGCAACACATTTCACTCCCTACCACAATTGACCTCTCTCCTACAAGCCTTACACCTACCTACAGACCCTAGCACTGCACCTACAAATCCTGAACAGAATCCCAGGATCCCACCTGACCCTAGGCAGGGCTCCTCAGTGCTCCATTCTCTCTCCCATTCAGTCAACTTAGCTCCATGGGAAAAGACTGGCTCTTGCTGTACCCAAAACAATAAATAATAAAAAAAAAAAAAAAGTTCATGAGATGCAGCTACCTGAGATAAAATAGGGCTGACAATGCAAGAAGTCCCTCTAGTCATAGGAGCTTGGTTACCTCCAGTCACGACACGACTGAAAGTTTCTACATGCTACGGTTTTACATGTAGTAAAACAGCACTAGATTCTCAGTTAAAGTCAACATGACCCTCGTAAATTCAGGTTAATGGCAGATCTATGCCAATCTAATATTGGCAGATCTACACTAATTTATACAGTAGAGGCCACTAAGTGCTATACCTCTGTATACCTGAGTTTCCAAAGAGGTAACTCTGCTGTTTGTTACCAAGGCTAGTAAGCTACTGTGATCCGTATGGTAGATTCTCAATGTCGAAATACACTCACTCAACTGCTTGTGAGCTTTGGGCAGCTCAGACCACACACAACTGAACATCCCTGTACACACACAACTGAACATCCCTGTTATGCCCTAAGACCCCACTGCTTAATATCTTTCAAGCCACAGTTGGCCCAAGCTTAATTTTGCCCAGAAAAGACTTATTTTCCTGCCATCTTTCATGCTCAGCACTCAGCGGCTTATCTAGCACAGAACACTTTGCCTTGGGAGAATAAACCTGTTGGAATTTTTTCAGACAGAAGATCAATAAAGTGGAAACAGCTTGAAAAGTCAATCAGCTCCAGCAAGTCCCCCAGGAGATGGCTTGGTGATTGTCATTTTAATGAAGGAGTGGTAAACGGAGCACAAGGAAATGTACATCCCCTCCAAACTCACAAGGGAGGATATCTTAGGCTGAGAAGTAGGGAAAGAAAACAAAGCACTTGAAGAGACCAGACATCTCTCTAGCTGGATAGGCCATCCCAGGTAGCAGCAGGACTAGAAAGAGCTAACAAATTTCTTAAAACAGAGAATTAGCTCTATCACTATACTGCAGAATGGTATTTCCTCCAGGTATTAGATGAAGAATAATTTTGTTCAGGCCCTGAAGCACAAAGATTAATATCCCTGATGCCTTTGCTCCTAAGTAGTGTGCTGAAAATATGTTTCTTATTCATGTTGAAGTCATGACTTGTACCTAAATGAGTTTCTGAGGAACCTAGCACCCTCCATATATCATCAATGCAAATGGAAGGGGAAACTTGACTGTGATGCAAGATACTGAGGTCTTTTTTTTTCCTAGACTCACCATGGATTTTCTTTGGATTTAGATAATTCAGCTACTTATGGAAAGGATTAAGATCACAAACACCTAGAATACAGACTGTGAGGGTCACTGAAGAAAAAAAAAAAAATCTGTTATATTAAGCATACTGGAAGGCTTGAGAGACCTGCAAGTTTCTGACTTTGCCACAGACTTCCAACATGATTGTGATCTTTCTGCCATAGTTACCAATGGTGACATATTTTGCTGCTACAACCACGTAGGCTGGAGGATGGCAGTTCTCACAAATATTCACATAGATGTGGGCACTTCAACCATAAACTGAAATCAACACTTTCCCAGCCATGGCAGATGGACTGGAATTACTGTGTGAATTTCTGTGCCCTGTGCCATGCCAGGGGTCAGAGCATGTTAATATAATTGCCTATTGTAGCATTCAAGTCTATAACTCAGTACCTTCAGGGTCTTTGGCCATGTTTTGTACTTGCACTTGGGCTCTGGTTCTGCTTGGAACTTCTGTCTGTTGATGAACTGTTACTCACATTTCTGCATCCACGGCACCATGTTTTAAAATAATAAATTAGCACAAAATACATTAAATCAAACAAGATGTCTTTAATCATATTCTCACCCTGCACAGTTCCCTCACAACCCCTGGACAGCTTTAAAGCAGTGGCACTGAAGTTCTTTCAGTCATACTATTTAGCACAGGAGAGAAACGGCTTTTTTTCTTCATTCCACTTGATGTTTCATTCAACTCAATGCTTCAAAAAGCAATAAGAAAATGAATCATGATGCTACATTCCTGAAGGGCACCATTAAGACCCCAGGGATAATGTCAGCATAAAGGGTCACTCATCTTTTAGCAGGTAGATTGCAACAGCCTCTGATTAATTAGGAAGTAGTGGCAGCTCATCATTAGCCATTTCCTAATCCTTTTTAGCTGCCTTACCAGAAAGCACGTGGTTTGTTTTAACATCAGCTTTAACATTCTGGGAATGAATCTTCCTGCAGACTGAATAGTAACTCTCTGCAAACAAGCCCCATGCAGTCAGTAAGGATCAAATCAACCACCCATGGCAGGGGCAGTTCTGCAGACTTCTTTGTGCATGTCTCTAAAGATTTTATTCTGCGGACAGTTAAGAAAATAAAATATGGGTACCAAAGAGGAAGCTACACACAGAACACAACTATTTCTAACAAAAACCTTTCTCATGACTGAGATGTCAGTGAACAGTGCACGTGCATGCTGAGCATAAGAACACATAAGGAAAGCAGTGTATCTCTGACTTATTGCAAAGGGTCATGGCAGCGATGGGTGGCCAACAGTTCAGTGTAGACGAACTTGCTTCCACCACTCCATCCCTTCAGGAGGTCTCTAGAAGTGGATCTAGACAGGAAGCCTACTGGATTCACACCACTGCCTTGAGTATGCTCCTTGACAGCTCATGTTTTAGCATTAGAAATTACCCATCACATGCACAGCTGGAAGCTCCAATACATTACAGCGTGTTCCTCACAGCATTCACTGTGCAGCCCTGTCACCCACTCTTAACTAAGTACCAGAGTGGGCCTGCATCATTTAGCCAGATGGAAATAAAAACAAACAGGTAAGATCATCTTCCGCTATAGAAAAAAGGCCAGCATTCAGCCAAACTTCCCTCACCTCCCTCTGGTGTGTGTTTATATTAACCACCATCCCTGAAGTCAGAAAATGCCTTTTCCCAGGCTCCATTTTAGACTTCCGTATCTATTTGATTCAGATGTAAAGGAACGCGTCCATGTTCATGAGCTAACATCATGGTTCAGTACAGCTCACGGTGAGATTTAAGGGCTGTGATTATTGAAAGGGAACACAGAAAGAGATGTTACATCATGTACGTGTGCATCTATTACACAGCTGCTAAGCTTTCGGCAATACATTTGTAACAATCAGAGTAGCAAGGTGAAACAGCAGCTGTCTCTTCAAGTCAACAGTAAACGCATTGGGGTGTGCTACCTGAAGGAGTTATTTCTTTGTCCATACTTTACTACATAACTGATGCTGAAGATGGAGCAGATAAATAATGATGAGTTTTTGCTACAAGTCATTATTTTGCAGAGATTACACTCTAATAGCTCTAGTACACAAAATATTTTCAGGAATNCTGCCACCACTTATCAGGGTCCCTGCAGAAAAAAAAATGGAAAAAATATTAAATCACTGCTGGGAATGGGATCTCATCCTTAATGACACCATCAATAATTGCTGTCACCAGCTAATATTGGAGTTGCAACCTTACAGAGAAGATAAAGAGGCAGGGTTTTTCAGATTGTGGTTTCTAGGCAGGCTCTAAATGTGATTTTGCTACATGCTCTTAAATGCTAGATAGCTCGTAGGAAAGCAAAAACTTAAAGCAAGCTGAATCTAGA